>BBSZ01008340.1:0-13717 GCA_000981365.1 Subanguina moxae
AGGTCTCAAACCACTTTTCCTACCGAAATAGCCAAAATTTGGGGGACAATAGACACAAGCTTGCTGATGACATCTGCCAGCCTTAACCTTCCCATTATCCTATGGCGCAAAGAAGCGGCTAGAAAGCCAGTGGAGAAGGAAGATGCGAGACAATCCGACTTTGCATCAGCTACTAAAATCAAAACGTTTGGCTAAACTAAGAAACCCAATTTACAATTGTTAGCCACATCAACTGGTCTGTGTTCAGCAAAAGCACGAATCACTCGACACAATTCATCTGTGTGATTTGTTATAGTTTCCAGAGTGCTGTCCACATCCATTGAGGCTGGAACCTGGAGACAGAAACAATGCTGTATTTTATTGGCTTTGCCTTTCTCTGTGTTGTTCAGAGACAATATATGTTTAGAGGAGCATATCGATGTTCGACAGTGAGAAAAGTGGTGATCAGCAAAGTTTTTTCTCTTGAAATAGAAGAGGGTGGTAAACTATATTGTATTCAAGGTTATGACCATGCAAACACAGAGGAAACACGTTTTTAGGTGAGCCTAAACCTTCTACGCCCCCTCAGTGATTTTTAGCCTCTTTTTAAATGCTTATATATACCCCTGTATCAAATATCCATATGCCCTTTTAAGTTGGTCTACCATAGAAAAGCAACTAAAATTTTAAAAGAAACTCACATGTCCTGTCTTTAAATATGGCTTGACAATCTCGAAAAAACTGTTCACTACTTTATTGGTGGGCTGGCAAAGGGCTCGCATCAATTCATCAGGAGCAAGATAAATTGTAAAGCGACACTTAAATTCAAAAAGTTAAAAGGTTGCAAGTAGACCCATGCTCAGTTACCGGCTGAATTACGCCAACCAAACCCAAATTTGTTGAGTGGACAAAGGAAAGAGGTTGGAGATCTGCTTCTAAACATATTTTTCCAAAATTTTAGTCACTAGCTAGAGTGGTGCGTGAAACGATCGTAGAATTCTTGGACATTGAGCAAATTCAAAAATTTCAGAAATTTACGAAAATAGATAAAACAAGTGAAGATTAAGAAGTAAAAAACACCAAGCGGACATCCACTTGGTAGGGTGGCGTATGACCAAACGTGAATAAACATTTAAACTTGTGAAGATTTCTTCCACGAGAAACCGAAATAGTGAAAAGAAACTTGAAAAAACCATGACCCAGTGTCCATAACCAAAAATCGAAGAGTGTCATCAATCATCAATTATTAAAGCCTGGTATGCATATTGTTTTCGCGCAACCAAAGTCATCTTCCATTATTTTGTGTCTTGGGTATTTGTATGCGCGCATCTGAACTCCAAGCCCTCTGCACCGCCGAAGGGGCGCACAGGATTTGGAAATTTTTGTCGTAGCAAAAGCCCGTAATCCTGCCCAGAGCCTCATTATCAATTACACAAAACACCAATAAAATTTTTTAGAGGTCACGCGATGTCCAAAAGTTTTTCATAGGCCGCTCTGTCGTAAAGAATTACCTAAGGTAACTTACCTTGCAGTTGATTGCAGCATTTCAAGAGATCATTCCAGAACTTGTCTATGGTAACCTTCAGTTTGTCATCCTTAAGAGTGTTGAACTTGAGCAAAGAACCGCCATCCTCAGAGCTCAGATAGATTTCTTTGAACTAAAAGATCACCAACCGTATCCTGTATTTTGGTAAATGGAAGCATCCACTTACACGTCCAGATCCAACGAAATCTTCCACGAAGTCAGCAAGTCCAATCCAATCATCGTATTCAAACTGTTCCTTGTGTTGTTTGCAGGCAATCTAAAAATAAATTTAACAGTAGGTCACTACTTGTTGTGGAAACGCTCCGGTCCGATTTTTTCGAGCATACGCTTTTTCAAAAAAACCTTTATAGCTACCGACGAAAATATCTGAATACCACATTTACTCTAGCAAGGCCAATCTCTCAAAATTAAGAGAGTGTATCTCGGCGCATAAATAAAATTTTAAAATTAAGGGCTCAAAAGCTTATTAGAGGAAATGCGATACGCACAGTAGCTCAGTGGAGAAGGCATATTTATAAGTACCGGAATTACACACCGGTAGGGTTCGAACAATATGGTTATCGGACCAAGGAGTCTTGAAAATCCAGCATGCACATGTTGATCACCGTACCATTTTTCTATCCAAATATATAGTTTGCCTTTTAATTTTCCAAATTCTTTAAATTTTCTTTAAAAAAACCCCAATAATCGGAAGATGCAATCTACACTACAGCCGAGTCTCGATAGTTCATACACCTCTTTGGACAAGCCTTTAGAACATGCATTAGCAAAACATGTGCATTTTGAGAATTGACTGTATAGACTTAGGCAAAATATCGACTAGCGACCATGCAATCTCTTTACCGGTCACTATGCAAAGCGATCTATCCTGACGTGATATAATTCTAGATTTTCAGAGATTTTCAAAACTACACATTCGTGTAATTATCTACCGCGCTGTATTCTACAAACAAAAATTACCTGTACAGCTCGGCTGACCACAGCGAATGAGTAATTATTTCCTAAAAATTTAATGGTTACCAAATGCCCTTAAAATGTCCCAACAAAAAATGACCGTCAAAAATGCGGTTCTTGACTGCCTCTGTTTCGGAGAACTTGAACAACAGGCCGTTCATCTTGCTGTCTGTTCCAGCAGCTTGCACTTCTTCCCACACGGCGTCATGGTTGTCTGTTCTAAATATGACGCATTCTAAACGCTGTTCGCGACCACTCCCAGATGAAATAATTTACACCTCTTTACCCTAATTAAAGCCCATCCCTGAATTAAAAAAAAAAGAGTATGTGACATTATGTTTTTGGCCCGCTTTCTCCGTACAATTCTCAGACAATTTAGCACCCAAACTGTAGCTAAAAGAATAAGCTAAAATTTAAAATTTAAAGCAGCAACTTGCCCAAGACTTGCCTGGAAAATTTAGGTCAAAAACATGGTACTACAAACACTTTTTTTTTTAATTCAACGGTGGACTATAATTAGAGTAAACAAAAATTTGGCCATGGTTATTTTTTTAATCTATGATATTTTTGGATAAAAGTAGTACCAGCAAGCACCAGGACCAAACCCCGATGCAAGCACCATGACCAACACCCGATGTCACTCAACCCTGATGATAGCACCAGGTCCAACCCTGATGCCAGCACCAGGATTTAACCTTGATGCCGGCGCCAGGAGCAGCCCTAATGCTAGTACCAGGGTGAAACAAAAATTAGATTCCCAAATTTCCCCCAAAATATTCCCAAATTTTTCGCCAAAAAATTCCCAAATTTTTCCCCAAAAAAATTTCCCCAAAAAAATTTCCCCAAAAAAAATTCCCCAAAAAAAATCCTCAAAAAAAAAAATTCCACCAAAAAAAAATTCCCCCCAAAAAAAAAATCCACAATAAAAAATCCGCAAAAAAAAATTCCCCCAAAAATTCCCCTAAAAAAATTACCCCAAAAATTCCCCTAAAAAAATTCCCCCAAAAAAAAATCCCCACATTTTTTCCAAAATATTTCCCCAAAAAAATTACCAAAAAAAAATTTGACAGTGGCAGAAATACGGAGTATATATATAAACTAAACAAATTCAAAGTGCTGGGTTTGAGAAGAGACCGCAAGGGTTAGAGAAAATTTATCCTTTTGTATGATGTAATTATCATTATGTGCGTATTACACATAGAATATTTTTAGATGAACAGTTTCTATTAGATATTTCCCCACCCACAAGGGAGAATGGGAGGTCCCTACGACCCGCGGCCGAGTAAAAGCAAGCACCAGGAGCTAAGCCCGATGCTAGCACCAGGATTCAACCCTGATGCCGCCGCCAGGCGCAGCCCTAATGCTAGCACCAGGGTAAAACAAAAATTTAACTATCCGAAACATGATAGCTACAAGCGCAGGAATGCAAAGCATATATATGAATCGAGGATATTGTTATTACAATTTTTGTATCATTTATGATACAATCAACTCTCGATATAATATATATCGTCACCCAAAAAAGTTTGATCCACAGCTGGGTCCGACCATTTTTTTCCTTAAATTTTGACGTCTTTTGCCCATTTTGCTTTTGATTTTTCTAAGGCAAAAAACCGCAAGGATTCTGAATTTGCCGGTCGTTTTTACACAACTAAACAATTTATTATTATTTTTTAATGGGTAATTTTATTTAAAAATATCGAAGATTAAAAAAAACAATGGCCAGCTGTTGTTTTATCGACTCAGTGGTTGGCGCACCTTCCAAAAAATGGGTTAAAAACATCTATAAGTAATTTTATCTACAGCAGACCACTTCCTTTTCAAAACATTTCAAATAGAAGACTGGCTTACAAAGAAAATGCGCATTTAGTCAAAGCATAAGGCTGAAAAATGGCATCATCCTGATCTCCTGTGAACGATACATTGACAATAGCCCATAGGCAAAATTCCCGCCTATGGTCTTCAGGAACGTGTGTACAAATGAAGTCGGTCACAAACTTCTGAAGGGAATTATTAGCGGGACAATCATATGAAATTAGAACTAGAAAACAGACCGATTCCAGCTTGCAAGAGAAACGAAACTTTAGCTTGTTGTGCACATTTTCCAATAGAATAAACTAAACCATAATAAATTTGCCTTGAGATCAATTAGAGAGAAAAAGTACTCGATTATGGTCAGCAATCTGGACTCGGAGGATAACAAAGTGGGGGCCATTCCTTGAAAAGTTGGTGGCTTTCAGTCCAATGTCCAAAATTCTCGGCGTTGTGTCCTCTCGCAAAAAGTCCAAAATGTCTGCAGTGAAGCTTAGGGAATGCGACTAAAAAGGACAGAAATAACTTAACCCAAACTGTCTACTAATTGGTAGAGTTGTAACCTACGGTTGCATTCCATGAGCGAATCATGCCATCTTGATGCACTGAATACACAATCGCTGCACCATCCTCCCCCACAACCAGTGCAACATCCCAAGTGTCAGACCATGCACTTTTGCCCTTGAAAATGCGGTTGAACATGTTATTCCCCTGTAGAACCACCTCATCTGGAATTTTGCGAGGCTATACACGGATTGGAAAAGACAACTGACCGGAAATCAAGCGGTGTTGATGACTAGGAGAAGTTTGAAAATTTACGTTGACCAGTTGTTTATCATGCAAACAAACACCCACAGCAACGCAGCCATTTGTGGACAAGGTGGCATCCGCCTTGACAGCAACTCCATTGTTTCTGAAGTGGTAGAAGGTGTGGGCACATGCAAGATCATTGTCACTAGGGAAGTTGGTGAATACGGATTGGCTGATCTTAAGTAAATACTGTCAACCCTCGATTTAATGGTTTCTTTTTAGAAAATGGGGGTCGTTTGAATCGAGGTTTGTCTCCATTAATAGTCAGACTTTGTCATTTTATTTTTACTCTGAGTACTTAAAGTAGGTAAGAAGACATCAGGAATCTGAATCAGAAAACGGAATTTCAAAAACTGGCTTAGTTGTTGAGATATGATTAAAACTAGGAGGGAAGAGGATAAAACTTAAGTTCACGACTGGCTTTGGCCATATCTCGGCAATCAAGCCACTTCCTAAAATTCTGCTTTCAGACTTAGATTCCTGAGATGTTCTTGTCTACTTGGAGGATTCAGAACAAAAAAATTCTATAAAATATTAGGTTTTTAAGAAAAGGTTAGAAAAAGTATGGCCAACTGGCTACTCCCCTTGAATAAGAGAGCCCGGCTTTGGCTATGAAGATATGCACACTATATAAACGCAAATATTTTGAATTAACAAAGGCTTTACCAATAATCGTTTCTCGTCTCCAGTCAAATAGATGTCGAACAAGTGAATTCCAGACTGACACGGCACCATCAACATCAGGAAGTGTTTGAAAAAGAGCAGTTTTGTGCCAGGAATAATAATAGATTGAGAGAAATTAATGCAAATTGAGGCGTTTACAAGATCTCTATCCACAGAAATCTCGTCCAGAAAGAGATTCGAACCATCAGCACGCCTAAAATAAAAATATTTATTTACGCCCAATAAAATTTGTCTAAAAATACCGCACTTCTTCTAATAAGAGCACCCTCCCATAGTCAAAAAAGGGTTTTTGTGACATTGTGTTTTTGACCTATATTTTGTTGGTGTCTTCCGGCCATGTTACATACCAAAATGTAGCTCAAAATCTAGGCTAAATTGCGGTATATAACATGCCTAAGAGCAGGGCTGCGAACTCAAAATTTTGAAAACGAGTACAGTGCGCGAAATCGTTTTCAAACGCTTTATTGTCATACTATAACATATCAAACAACAACTCAAATAAATTCATCTTCTCCGTTTATCCGTTCCCTGAACTTTCTTTCTCAATTCTCTATCCTCCATAAGCAGCTTGTAGACACCAGCACATTCAATATCGAAGTTGATCCGTACCTGGAGAAGAGCTTTCACCGTTTCCACTTGCAGCGAATTTGCGGCGAAGAGACATTATGGTTGAGATTAACACTAAAAATATCACAATTTAAGCAATCTGAGGAAGTAAAAACATAGACAAATGAACAAAAAGTTAACAAGTAAATGAAAATACGAATGAGAACTACGCCTCATGCGAAAATTTTCTTTACAGGGACCGAAAAAAAGTACAAACTTTTTTAAAAAGTACATTGAAAAAGATTGAGGACCTCAAAAAAAGTACAAATCTTTTTAAAAAGTACATTTAGAAGCCCTGCCTAAGAGCTATTAACAAAACATAGGTCAAAAACACACAATGTAACAAAAACCCCTTTTTTTTACGGTAGATATGGGCTATAATTAGAGAAAGTGCAGCATTTTAATATTCAACGAATATGACTACCATATAATGAAACGATTTTCTAATTCATTTTCTTTGCTGGGAAAAGAAAAAGATCCAGCAGACTGAGGCACTTCAGTAGAAACCAATGACTGAACTGGGGCATCTGAAGAGCTTTAAAAGTAAACACAAAGTGCTGTTATTTTAAAATTTTCAAAAAATCAGCTTGCTCCCTTTGTTGTTTTTGGATATTGCACAAAAAAAGAGGTCTGTTCGGCTTTTCCGCCACACCCAGCTAGATGGCCAACTTTTTTGGAGCACTTTTTAAAAGACATTGCAGTCAAATGTGGTTACAGTGACATTAGGAATATAAAAAACGATGCATACCCGTTTTGATTTGCACTGTTCTAGTATGTTTGCAGGTAAAGTATGTGTTTTGAAAGGCCAGCTCAGAACCACAAAAGATTTCCATCGGAGTTTGTAGAGCCATAAAGGAGGTTGAATAGGCTGAATTCCCTGCAGTGTATGTAAGAAGCAAACCCAGTAGTTCTGTAACTGACTTAACTTATACTTCTATTAAAGAAATTAGTGGTGTCACTATATTATAAGACCCCCTCCCAAAAAAAGGGCCCCTAAATTACTTGGAGTTTTTAGGTACATTGACCATATAAGAAAAATTTTTGACCATTTTTCAAAGAGATTATGGGCTTTATAGGGAGGGGAAGGGACAAGTAAGGGGCTATTTTTTGGAAGTGTTACTCAACTAAAGTGGTTGTGCGAGGGGGGGGGCGTGTAATCCAGTAGAGTCAAATTAGCTGTAACTACAGTCTCAATTTTCACTCCCACAACTCCAGTCTCATTTTTAAAGCACTGATTTAAGAAGGGCTCGTAAAAGTGGTTCAAATTAACTAAATTTTGATTTCAAATTCAACTGCGCAATTAGTACGTCAGTCAAATGTTCAGCGAAATGGATTCAATTTAGAAAACTCTGATACTGAAAGCCTGAAATCACGGCGCGGTGGAATTTTGTCTCATTTCCAAGCGATGAAATAACGAAACAGTGTGCATGGTTGCATCATGTCCGGCCGTTTTATGTCCGATCCCACCCCCTTTCGCCCATCCACCAAAGTTTCGAAACTCACCATCTTAGAATTCCCAGATAAAAAACTCCCAAAATGAGGATTTTGATTAAGAAAACTAGGGTTGTCGGTTCGGGTACCTCTTTTCGGGTAATTGAAACTGAAACCCAGTTTATTTTCGGGTATCGTTTCGGGCACCCGAAAATTTCGAGTACCCGACAGAACCCAAAGCTGAAGATCAGAGCAAAAGAGAAGATTACCCAAGACCAGAGCTAGAAGATGACTGCAAATACAGAGAAGAGAGCCAGAGTATTTAGCCAAAAGCTGAAAAACTTTAGGACTACAGTCGAACCTCGTTAAACTGGTACCCCTAATTCAAAAAAATGTGTTTGTGGCATTGTGTTTTTGACCTATGTTTTGCTGGTGTCTTCTGGGCATGTATATACCAAAACGTAGCCTAGAATCTAAGCTAAATTTTGGTATATAACATGCCCAGAAGACACCAGCAAAACATAGGTCAAAAACACAATGCCACAAACACATTTTTTTGAATTAGGGGTGCCAGTTTAACGAGGTTCGACTGTAAATCTTTAGGATCCCGAATATTTCGGGCACTTCAACCCTATGAGAAAGCAAAAAAAATTTTTCAAACTTGCGCATTCTCAAACTGATATCTATAACCCTAACTTTAACTTGCCTATGCATTTTTTTGTGAGAACGATCGTGCAATGTTTGTTCCGCTTCTCAAAATGTTATTCTAATGAGTTTGTTTTAAGGTCGTCTCTTAAGCTTTGCTGGAAATAAAAGTCATCGGTGCTGAATGAATGTTCCGAAATTTTTTTTGGTATTTATTGAGCAAATTTTATTCCTTTTTAATCAGTTATCATTTAGAGAACCTTAGTTCGTCGTTCCAATCAGTGTCATCTGTCAGCTGGTCAGTCTTATGTTGGGTGTCGCTCAATCTATGTGTCTCTTGTTCCGCAGTCGGAAAGTTCGCGTCAGTTACGTGAAAGTAAAGTGCCATCCTTCGTTAGCAATAGCTCCAGCTCAAAGAGTTCCCTTCCAAAGGATCATGCGTTTCGAATAAAAGAATTGCCGCATGGTATAACAGAGAACATGCTTCAAAATCACTTCTCTCGTTTTGGCCATGTTCTCGGCTGCAATATTGTTACCGACGGTGAAGGGTGCTATGCTGATGTGTTTTTCGCTAAAAAAGATGGGGTTAGAATTTTTTAAGAGCAGAAGACTACGTTTCTCTTATCTTTGTGAATTTGACCGCAACTATTTTCAGTTGGTCGGAGTTTTCAATCGCGGTCGACTTCATTCCATTGGTGCATATCAAGTTAAAAAGGAAGATATGGAACCTCTTAAGTCTTTTGAAGTCATGGCTGAAAGATTAGCACCATCGGCAACATTTAGCTTGATGCGGGAATACTTTTCTTCTTTTGGGGATAATCTACTGGCTATCGTTAAATTTAATTCGAGTTATGGAACTCGCAGTTGCTATGCATCATTTGCGTCTAAGGAAGCGGTTGGACCCTTTTTCGTTACCATCTTCATAAAGGAATTCGGTTAAAGGAATTTCCAGATGGACAGAGTGCTTTCTGCTCGCTCCCATCAAATTGCTGATAGTTATTTTGATGTCAGCCGCTTTTTTCGGAAACACCTGACGCTTTGCGTGGGAGCACTTCATCCGGCGACTACAGACCAAACATTGCACGCTTACTTCTCTAGATTTGGAGAGCTTACAAGAGCTGAAGTTTGCTTGAGTCTCAGGTATAAACGTTCCAGATGCTACGGTTTCGTCACGTTTGATTATCAGGAAGGGGTAAATTTTTCATTGTTTAATCAATTCCCAGTGAGATATTGCGGTAGATATAACCAATATTTTCGAAAAATACTCTTACAATGTCGATCTACAGGTACAGTGTGATTTGATGTGATTTTTTTTTACTTTTGGGCTCCAAACTCTTTTCCTGTATTAATTGGAGCCTTCTAAAAAAGGTTTAACGAGGGTGAATCACCTTTTATAATGCACCGTTTTATAAGGCATTTCTCAATGTTTTCGAAAAGTCGAAGATTTTTTTTTTTGCAAACGTTAGTTCACTCCGGTCAAACCTTCTTCATAATACCTTAACTAGTCTTAAAAAGGGTTGTAGAAGCTAATAATATGCAATAATAAAAATGCACCAAGAGGATATCCACTTGGTTCGGTTGTTTAGCTGTAGATGTAAGTTTAACTTTATGTATCGGTTTATTTTTCGAAAACATTGGTTATAGCGCAGAGTCTCTTTTGTGTATATATGCGTTTGCAAACTGTAAACTTTAGTTTGACTGCGCGTTCGAAAAACGACCTCATGTTATCGATGGCAAAGAAGTAGAGTTGCAAAAAGGTGCTGGACAATACACAATCAGTGTTCGACAACTGCCGCCTTACATTGTGGAGAAGGATGTCAAGGATTACTTTGCCCAATTCGGCTCTCTCCTTGACTGTGAATTCCATCGTGACTTTAAGGTTGCTTCAGTGACGTTTTCAACTGAGGAAGGGGTGTGTGGATCAATCATTTTTTTGTAAAACTTATTTTGTTTTTTAGATGAACAGAGCTCTTCAGCATTCTCCACACGTTCTGCAGGATACGGAATTTACTGTGAGGCATTTAAGCGCCATACATCCTCATTCGCGCACTGTGGTCGCCAATGGTTTTCGTCCTGGGATAAACCGTCGTATCTTAAAAACGTGTGTGGTTTGTTTGCTTGAGAATCGCGTTATTTGTCGCCTGGATTAAAACTTTTCCTTGTTAGGTACTTCTCAATCTTTGGCGAAGTTGCGGAATGTGGTATTACAGTTTCGAATAATACGGCTTATGTGGTTTTTGCTTCGGCGGAGGATGTAAGGTTTTGAAACTTTCGCTTTTCCAAATAAAAAGTTCGGTTCCTCCTTTAGGCACTTACGGTTTGTAACACTAGTGCTCATTTCATCGCTGGCGAACGTGAGTCTTTTTTTAAATTGTTTCCTTTTGATTACAATAAAATTTGTTTTACAGGAATCAGTGTGAGACCTCTTGTGTAATAATTCGCTGGTGTTTTCAAGTGAACTGGTTGCATTGATCTGTGTGCATGGATATGGAGAAAGTTTATAAAGAATTGTTTAGTATATTGAAATGCCTGTAATGTTGTTTGTTGAATGTGTATAAAGCTTGAGGGATGTCTTGCTAATAATAAATATAAATTTGTTAGGATAATTTTATTCTTTCTTGTCATCCTTAGTTGTTTCCAGCCTCTGCACGTTGTAAAGTAGAGAAAGCTGTCGACTGATCTAGTCGGCAAATTGAAGTAAGTTTAAAATTAATTTGGTTTTCGGGCTAAATTACAGAATATGCCAACAAGATATTTTTCTACATATTCACATATTTTCTTTTATAATGTTTCGACTCCTAGTTCTGATTGTATATAAAATTTTATCAAAAATTACTATTGTTAAATCAAGAGCGTGGCGTATTCTGTTAGTGCTCCATTTTCGGTTTTAGATTTCGGTGTTTTCGGCTGACGAGAGACTGAGATCGACTAGTTGTGGCGATGATGCCGGTTGCGTCAGTTGTGCTTCTGTCCCTGGGAGTATGATCTTAATTTCCGGCGCGGAAACGTTTGGTATACTCTTTTCATTTGACAGTTGTATTGCTCTCTTGTTAATTTTTTTCACAAGGTAAATCTAAGGAAGCAAGAGTTTAAGAGTCCTTTCATGGCTTGAAGCGGGATCGGGCCTTTTTTTGCTCTATGCGTTTGCGCTCTATCAAATAATTTCGCAGCATTATTTTGTCTACTGCAAAGCATTATTTCCTACTAGACCATCAAACTTATTAGGAAATTTATTTTTTGGTGCGGTGGAAATCAGTGTTTCCTGCAGCTGTATGACCATCCGGTTTACTTGAAGCAAACAATGGCTGCGCCAGTATAAAGATAGCAGCTTATTTTGGAAAACTTTCAAAAGCATAACGGGCTCTGTGAAGGAGAGTCCAGCTAAGGTATTCGCCCCAATAAATGCCCTACTTGACATACACAAAGGATGATTACTCTGGGGGGGGGGGGGCACTGCCACTTTTCTTTCTTCAATTTTCGTTTTTTCTCTTTTTATGCAGCTGAACGAATGGTTAGAGCGAGGGTGGTGTGAAATATTGGTGTATGATAGGTTGCTGGTTTCCATAATGTCTAGATTTTATTTTGCAAAATTTTTATAATTGAACGTGTCTAGTTGGTAGGAGTTATGCCACCTGTGCCGCCAAATATGCCTAATGGTAAAGTAAATGCTGGCGATGGTGCTGCCCAGCCTAAAGCCAATGGAGTTGGCATGCTGGCCAGAGCCCTGGGACACGTCTCTTCTTTTGCTTGGTTAGTAAATTCTTTTACTTTACTTTTGTATATTTGGGGGGGGGGCTATAATCCAGCAGAGTTGACAAAGCTTTGTTGTTTACGGGATACACACAGTGAGACATGCTGAGAACTAGTTTAGTTTTTATTGTTGCTCTTTGAAAGCCGATCCGCATGTAAAGTATAGATTTCTAGGTCCAGTTTGAGCGGGCATTAAAAATATTTCATTAAAAGATGTAATGACGTCTCCTTAGTTTTAAAATCTGTGAATATAGACGTAGCTTGCGTGGATAGCCTCTAAAGTTTGTCTGATTATCCTCTAAAAACTCGCCTGGGTAGCCCCTCGACTTTATGGCTAATTAATAGTACATCAGGAGGGTAGGCATTTCGTTAAGGGGCGTTCTTAAATAATTAGTTAAAAGCCCGACAAAGGAACTAGTCGTTACACATTTTTCAGGGAAGAGAATGAAGAGACTTCTTCCGCTATGGTACTTCTTGCACTCTTTCAAACAAATATTTCTCCCAATAAAATTTAGGTGGTGATGGCCTTGCCCACCCCAGGATTAAGTAGTCCAGCCCTGCCATTGGTGAATGGCCACAGTTGTTCCCCATCCACGGCTTCGGTGATTGTGTCCATGCCCTCAGTCATTCCCTTGCCTCCCCTCAAAGCAACTACAGTACCTGTAGTGCCGAGAAGAGGGAGTGTGGATGGCAGGAAGGGAGCTCACTACAGTCCTGAGGAATTGAAGATAAGACAGCGGAAGGGCATCCTATCGAATGCTTTGAGAACGTACAGTCGCAGCAAATCATTCAATGGAGTTCAGAGAGCTTTCTCTGCAGACCAGCAGTTCCGCAGCCCATTGTCCCAGTCTATGGCTTTGATTGTAGACAGCTCGGATGAGGAACACCGTTCAGGTTTTTCAGATTTTTTGAGTCTTACAGATCTCTGAAGATTGCAAGTTTTTTGGGAAAACCGCCCTTTTCAAAAAAAAAAACGATACGGGGATCTCGTAATCTACTCATCATATTGACTGGAACGCAACGGATTGGGAAAAACTAGTCTCTTGATTAATATTTATCCAAGTCACATTGGGAAAACGGTCAATTCATTTGACATCAGACTCGAAAATGTAGCTGGGATTCAGAAACTAGCTTTTAGAAAGAAAATAAAACGAGAAAGTCACAACAAATCTTTTATTGCAACAACAACAACAGCGAGACAATCACAAAGCGATATTCGAAAGAAGAGAACCCTAAGGATTGTACTCAATTGGCAGATTCTTACGACGCACCATTCCATCGCCTTGGAACCATTCGCGACGGAACTGCTTGGCGGCTCCATCAGGTGTGTTGGTCCACTCGACAGTGATACGATCGTTCTGGGTGTCCTCAGTGCCGAAGTCGAATGGCTCGCAAGAGACAGCCATCAGCACAGATTCCTTCGGGTCCAGCACTCCACACGGTGGATCCACACCCAAGCGCTTGGAATTGGTAGTCTTGATGGCCCATCCGATACGACGA
>BBSZ01008343.1:0-27887 GCA_000981365.1 Subanguina moxae
ACACATGCAACTCTTCATACCTGAGACATAAATCACTCGAGAAGCAGCTCTAGATGCATGAAAATAGCATGCATGCCGAAGCTTTTTATGCGGTAGAGCCCAGTTGACAAAGCTATTTTCAAAATCTTCTCTTTTCCTGACTGGGCCCTCCTTGCAAAGTGGCCCCTTACTTGTCCCTTCCTCTCGCTATACAGTTTTCAATCCTTTAAAATGATGAAAAATGCTTCTTAAATCGTCAATGTACCTTGAAACCCAAGTATTTTTTTTTTTTTTGGGGGGGGGGGGTATAAAAGATTGAGGAGGGGGTATTATAATACAGTAGTACCGCTTAGCCTTAGGCTTAGCACCTATGTCCACACATTGCTACAAAATGTTAAAGTCAAAATGTGAAAAAATCAGCTTGGGGAACCATACTCGAATTATCATCTGTAGTCCCTATGTCCTGTATTTTTAGTGCCTGTTGTATCTTTTTAGCAATTTTGTAATTCCTAATTATTCGCCTCATTTGCATAAGCTTTTCTGTCTGTTTATTTGTTAGGAAGGGACACCTACAGCCAGGCTAGACAATTTCCCACTCCAAGCGCTGTGATTAAACTATGCTTTGGCATTGTGATTATGTTTGATTTAAGTTTTATTGCTACTAGTTTGTTCATTTTTTCTTTCAGATGTCTTTCCAAGAGTCACTGAACTATGTTGAGAAGCTCATCCAGCAGCCTGAACAACTAGCTGTCGTTCTCGAAGATGCGATAGATTGGGCTCATGTATGCTCATTTGCAAATATTTTCCCATTTTTTCTGTCTTTTTAGTGCTTCGGCCTGGTTCTGCGCACTCCAGAGCACAAGGATAGGAGTGGTCAGCTAGTGACTATTGTTTCAAACAGCTTTTATTTATTTTTATATAGACCACTGCCAAACAGCTCCACTGGCACTCTTTCCTTCTCCTTTTCCTCGCAAACTTTTCGATCAAGCTATGAATGTGCAGGAGGTATGCTCCTACGGAAAATGGCCAGTTAGAAATGGTTTTTGGAAAATATTCCAAACTTTTCAGCGGAAGTACTATTTCTATGATAGTAGTAGCAGGCAGAACACAGGATCATTTTTTATAAATGGACGAATGAAAATCTGCGATAACTTTTTGAATTCACGACATTTTGACGAGATCTTTTTTTTTATTCGATAGAGGACAGTGTCGCAAAGAGAATGATACCACGGATTCATTTTCGTGTTGATTTTTTTGTTGTTGATCTTTTTAAAATTGTCTCTTTTTAGATGAAATGTTCGCCTCAAGAACGATCGAAGTGCGTCGAATGGTTTATCCAGGAGGGAAATAGCGTGGTCAGCTTCCAGAAGAGATACCGCAGAGAATTCCGTGCAGTTAACTGCGATGTGACAGCTCCGAATGCAAACAGGATCAAAGAGTGGTATGCCAAGTTCCAGGAAGGCGATCTGAAGAACAAGAAGCGGGTTGGAACAAAGGTTTTTTCATTGTTTTTTACCACTGTTTTCCATTTCTTGTTTCAGTACTTGCGAACACCAGAAAAGACAGCCGAATTTAATGCTTTGCCGCATGCTAGTCAACGATGGACAGCTAATCTGTAAGGGATGTCGCAAAATCCCTGCAAATGTTGTTATTTGTTTTTGAGAAAATTGTTGGGTGTTTTTTACAAACTGTTATGAACAAGTTTGGTACCATTCTCTTTGCAACATTGTCTTATATCGAATAAAAAAAAAGATCTCGTTAAAATGTCGTGGATTCAAAAAGTTATCGCAAATTTTCATTCATCCGTTTATAAAAAATCACCCTTTACTTCAAAAATTCGAATCTGAAAGAAGAATCTTTAAAAGTGATTTGTTTGCTGAGATATGGGCATAGTCAGCCGTGAAATCAGTCTTTGGTTGTCTATGATCTCATCTCAACAACCAAGCCACTTTTGGAAATTCTGTTTTCAGATTCGGATTTTTGAGGTCTTTTCGCCTACTGGGGTGCCTCAAAAAATTCAAAAAAGTGTTCAGAATCCATGTGTAACTGGCATTTTACCTGTTAGTTTGTGTTGTTCCTTCCCAAAATGATGTCACTTTGTGTAGGCAATGAATATGCTGTATTTCCGTTTGTCCTGGGACATTCCATTCCTAATACAATCTCATGCCAAGGTTGTGGAAACCGATGAGTTTACTAAGAAACTGGTTGAAATACTCACTACTGTCCATCAAGAAGGAATCCGGCAAAAAATTACTCTGCTCACTCAACGTGCGGATTACATGTGAGTGTGTAGGTGGAAAAGCAGTTATTTTTTGGTCTCAGGTGTCATGTGGAGGCAGACCAAGGACTGCAACTTAAACAGGTTTTTTTCAAGAAAAAAACATTTTTGGCAACCATCTTAAGCAATTAGATAGAAGTGAACAACATAGCTGTGAGCATGGGTGGAATGTCACAACGTGCATCTCAGCTGCATCGCCGTACCCTCCACAAATGTGGGTATGAGAAGCAAATTGTTGAGGCCAAAGTTCCACCTAATTTTCCTATCCACACCCTCGCTATAGGAATTTATGAAGCATGGTTTGTTTTTAAGACAAGCTTCCAAATCCACGTTTGAACCTTTAGGAAAACTTTTAACGATGTCAATGCAATTGTGCTGGTGGTAGTTGAAGACACCAATCAGAACCAACTGGTAAGCCCTTTCCTGGTGTGCGGCCAGTTGGCCACATTTTTTGAACTTTTTCTTAAAAATGTTAATAAAAGTCCTATATTTTAAAGACGTACAGTCAACTCTCGATATAAGAGCACCCATTGGGACCGACAGTTTGTGCTCTTATAGCGAGAGTGCTCTTATAGCGAAGGTAAACTTTGTCTGTTTTACAGTCTTTATCGGCCAACCAAATTTTTTTTTAGTGCTCTTATACCGAGAGTGCTCTTATAGCGAAGTGCTCTTATAGCGAAGGTAAACTTTGTCTGTTTTACAGTCTTTATCGGCCAACCAAATTTTTTTTTAGTGCTCTTATACCGAGAGTGCTCTTATAGCGAAGTGCTCTTATATCGAGAGTCGACTGTATTTTTATTTTGAGGTTCCCAAGCAGGCAAAAAGACCTTGGAAATCCGAACCTGAAGACAGAATTACAAAAAGTGGCTTGGTTGTTGAGATATGAGCAAAGCCAGTCGTGAACATAGTTTTTATCCTTCCCCTCTTAACATTTCTCTTAACCATCTAGAAATACAGCGCCCCTTGTGGGGATCGAACCGACGAGTTCCTGGGGGGATTTCAGGCTTCGTCTACCTAGCCACTGAACTACCTAAACACAACACTTTCCACCCCTTATTTGCAGCAGAGTGTCACCTTCTCACATCCGTTTTTAACTAAAATCCATTTCAGGATCAAAAGTTTGTGGAGTTTGAGATTGAAAAACTGTCGGAGAGCAAGATTACGTGTCTGCGTCTTACTTTAACTCAATGTGCCGACAGGTAGATCTGCTGTTTCTAAATAAGCCATTTTCAAACAGCTCAGAGTCATTCATTTGTTTGGTCAACCATGTGTTTGGTTTAGACTTTCCCTGGACACAGAAAACTACTCTTTACTTGTGGATGAAGGCACACACAAGGTTGCAATTGTCTACTTCCGAGCCGGCTACGAGCCAACATGCTACCATTCAGAGAGGGAGTGGCAGGCTAGGTTGGTTGCCTGAGTTTTTTCTAATTCTCAATGTCTTGCTAGTCATTTGCATTCAGACTCACAATGGAGGTACTCAGACCAAAAATCCCTTTTTCTTTTCGCAAAATCCGTTTGCTCCTAATTTCCAGCGTTCTACCGCTATCAAATGCCCCTGGATTGGTCTTCAGTTGGCTAATACGAAGAAGATACAGCAAGTGCCGTATTTCCTCTAACATAACCCCCTCCTAATTCTATTTCGGACAACCTAATATTATCATTTGCCAAATTGAGGTGCTGGATGGTGCAGGAGTTGTGGAGCACTACTTCCCTGGTCAACACCAGATGGCTGCCGATGTCAGAAACACTTTTGCTGGTTTGTGGGGACTCGAGAATGACGACCAAGAAACGGTCGATGTCATTCAAGTAGGGTTTGAAATAAGTTCTTTGCTTAAAAATTCCCTTTCAGGATGCCATAAACAACCCAGTGAGCTCTTTTATGAAAAGCTCTTCTTAACAGTATCTCATTTCCCTAGCACAAATACGTCCTCAAACCGCAGTTGGAGGGTGGAGCAGGCAATTACTATGATGGGCAAATTGCAGAAAAACTGACGACCTTCTCTCCACAACAGCGGGCAGCACATATACTCATGCAGAAAATTTCTCCATTGGTGGTCAAGGTAGAGCTTTGGTCATATGGCTTGTTGATGAGGTAGTTTGTTCAGAACTACCTGATCCGTCCCTTCCAGAAACCTCAGCTGGTGCAGGCTGTCAGTGAACTGGGCATATATGGATGCTTGCTGGGCGATGGTGAAGACATGTCTATCACTATGAACACAGCTCATGGCCACATCCTCCGCTCCAAAAGAGAAAAAGGTGAGGGATATGCTGGTGTTGGCTACAAAGTGTATGATTTTTATTTGATCCTTAGATTTTTTTTACAAAGTCTAGCTATAAAAAGTGTTTTTAGTAAACGAAGGAGGAGTGGTGAGTTAGAACTGATATTTAGAAAGAAAGTATGACTTGGACTGAAAATTTTAATATTTTTTCTTTGAATGCAGGCAGTTGGTGCAGGTAAAATCACTGTTTGCATCACTACCAATTTATAAATCGGATTTCAGCTGTGATTGACACGCCATTTTTGGTTTGATGGATTTTGATGTTGAGATGCATTGAGATGATTGTCTCTGATGTGAAATATTATTATTCACAACAAGTATTCTAAATGACTTGCTATCGAAACGTTGACAAATACATAAAAATTGCCGTATCTCACTCGTCCTCATCTTCACGAAATTCTGGTTTAACTATCGGAAAGTCTTGCCAATTCTGCGTCCAATGACACATCAAACAGCATTATTTGATAATAAAAAAAGAGTTGAAGGCAGGATCAAGCCAAGAAATCAGAATGTCGTGTTTTCTCTAATAAGCGCCCCCTTATTCAAAATCGTGTTCTTGGCATTGTGTTTCTAACCTACTTTTCCTGGGCAACTCTCAGGCAAATTACCACCCAAGTTGTAGCTAAGACAATAGGCTATAATTAAAGTGGTAACTTGCCTAAGATTTGTCTTGAGAAAGTAGTTCAAAAACACAATCCCAAGAACACAATTTTGAATAAGGGGGCTCTTATTAGAGGAAATAAAGGCGTTCCAAATTTTGATTTGGTTCTGACTACAAATTCTCTACAAATTTGTGTTTGAGGCATCATTTGACAGAGAATAAGTAGGGCTTTCCAATGGTAGAAGCAGAATTTCAAAAAAATATTAGGAAGCTGAGATACTGCCACTTTTATGGATGGCAACGAGTCTCGCAAACATGTGATCCCAACGACTGTGATGTTCCAGTAAAATGTGGAGTAAATTTGTTTAACTCAACTGTATACCCTCAATTCAGCTTGTCAAGTCTTGAATTGCTTTACTTGTTTTATGAATCACACACAAATTTACAATTTGACCAGTTCCAGCTAAGCAAATATGTCTAAGAATTCCAGCGATGACTGGAGCTTCGGCGAACGCATTGTAAAAAAGCAAAAGCGTTTTCGCTACACTCCATTGGAGGAGAGGAAAATGCTGCATTTTTTCGCACAGTTTGTTCCCCATAACTATTTGATTCGCTTTTATTATTGCGGTTTGCAGCCAATTGAGAGGGGGAAACCCAAAAGCTAAGGTAAACAAGCACCACAAACACAGTCAGACCTATGGTACAATCAAATCTCGTTAATCAGCCACCCCTTTAACCCCTTTCATCTTTGATAACTCGGCACTCCAAAGCAGGTCCCGAAAAATGGCTTCATCGATAAATAACCGTCGTTCACTCAGTACTTTAAGCCCGGTCTCTTGGTGCCCCGACTCATCGAAGGCTGACTGTATATTAACGACCAAAAATATAATTGGACCCAGCTGGGGATCGAACTCATTAAACCTCGGGTTTTTTGTGGTGATTTCTTTCAAATTTTCAATGTTTTTAAATAAAAGTACCCATTTTTGCAAGAATTTTTTATTCTGAGATTCCTCAGTAGTCAAAATGTCGTCAACAATCCGAATCCAAAAGGAGAATTTCCCAAAGTAGCCTTGCTGCCGAGATATGATTCAAAGTTAAATACTCCCTCCTAATTTTGATCATATTTTGGTAACCAGGCCTCTTATTAAGATTGTTAAGATTCGGATTCCTGAGGAAATTTTGACTAACAAAGAGCCTCAGGATAAAAAATTGTTATATCGGGGGGCCGTTATATCGGGGGGGGGGCCGTTATATCGAGAGTTTACTGTACTACCATGGAAATGTCCTTTTACTGAATAGACTCTCAGGCAAGTTACCACTTGAGTTGTAGCGAAGACAATAAGCTACAAATTTAAGTGATAACTTGCCTAAGACTTGTCTGCAAAAGTAGGTTAAAAACACAATTCCAAAAACACAATTTTGAATTGGGGGAGGGGGTTATTATTAGAAAAAATAGGGTGGTCTGTAAGATCAGTACATAAAGACACCAACTCATTGCAGTTTGGTCCAGCTATTTGGGATCAATACAAGCAATTTAACAAGGAATCCACCAAAAGTACTTATGGACTTGAATCGCAGTTAGTTTTTTTGCCACATGTCACTTTTTCTTGATGGAATAGTGAGCATTTCAGTTTTCGCAAGATTATGATCCCCAACCTACTAAAATATCACGCGGAGATGCAGAAAGAAGGTTGCCATTCATGCTTTTTCTTTGTGGTTTTTAGTAAATAAATAAAGTTTAGACTTTTTCTTACTCCTCCGCTACTTCAAAATAAGACTGAATGGAGATCAACTCCGAAAGTAACGGTATGCCTTTGGTTGCTAATTAAGTAGACTATCTCTAGGCTTGAACACATCTTCAACTGTTGTCTGGAAACTGAAATGGATGGCTGTTTCCTAAGTGCTTGCTCACTAGGTCTCCTTTGTTGATTGAACGGCAACACTTTAATACACCCCCTTCCCACGGCTGACCCGCTTGCGAAAATTTTACGGAGAAAGCATTTTCAAATTTGTGATTCTCGTGCTGAAAAACCTTGGAAGCCATCTTTAGATCCTATGAATAAAAAAAAATTAAAACAGGTTCTAGGGGTGTACTAAGGTCTGGCCAATTAAGAAAAGAGAGAAATCACAAGATAGAAACAAGCCTTGTTGTTTAGAGCCTGGAAATATTTCAATTTTCCCGACCCGTGAGGAGCGCAGAACCATTTGTGGACTAGATGGTGATGAGGACATGGAGGATGATGGGTCGGATGAAGAGCAGGGCTCCCTCGAAAATAATGAGGAATCTATCCTAACCGTTGTGATCGATGAGGATGCTGCAGATGGTGATGTCCAACTGCTCAACTCTGGTCAGGCGATCAAGTCAGCACCTATGTCTTCTGCGACTACTACAAAGAGGGTGTTAGAAACCAGGAGAGGTATACTTTTTAGTGGGCTGATCTTTCCGAGTGCGGAGAGAATTTCCACCATTGTGTTCTGAAAAATTCCTCACTTTTTTCTGCCATCGAAGTTTGAAATTCTGCTTTCACAGATCGGCTCAGCTTGTTATATCAATTTTTGTTATATAAAAAAACGCTAATTTTGCTTGTCCCCTGTGGTTTCGCCCAAACTACGTATTTGGCTTGGAGTGGCTAGAGTCCAAACTAAAAGGGGGACCAAGAAGACTGCATCGTGTTAACGGAATAACACATGCTTTAGATAGAATACGAAGGAGTGATGCAAGCACGAGCACTGCTGACTGTCCTGTTATTCCACACTTTCGGGAAATAGGCATTCAGTGCAACAGTCCTCACATCCAGTCTTTTCCATCAAGCTCCAATGTGACAACAAGACCTATGACTCGCTCGGTAGCTGTGTTTTTAATCTAAAATTATGACAATATTACATAAAGATAACGTTATCCCACATTATGTATTACAGCTAGCCCACAAAACGAGTAAGTCAAAAAACCAGACGAGCATTTCCCAGTGTGTAATTGTGAAAACAACCGACTTCTCATATCCCAGTTTAGTGACCACAAGAACTGGAATATGCGATGTAATGTCAAAAAAACTAGAAGTTTACGAAAAAAGTCCAGTGAAAACCAGATCTCAAAAGAGAATGCTATGTGAAGTAGCCTCCCCAGCATACAGGTAGTGTCATTAAGAGCATTTTGTATGGTCAAACCTGCATATAAGATACCCTCAAAATACCGAGACTAGATTGAAAATATTGCACTAGTTTAGTTTGGACTCTTCAAATGCCTCTTCTGTCATTCTACCCATCAAATCGACTCAATTTGTTCAAACAAAGAATCTGAAGAAAAAGTTGCTTGCAAATGTATGTAACATTGTGGATCATGGAGTTAGCGCTGTAAATAGGTTGATGGACGGCGTACCCCAAAACCGGATTGAAAATTTCCAGTTGGTAGGTTAAAATGTTTTTGAAGCACACACTCAGAAATGGTACGTGTATGTTCATTTTAGGCCCAAAAACAGCTAGAATGGATTCTCCGCGACGACTTT
This sequence comes from Subanguina moxae, assembly GCA_000981365.1. Lineage (NCBI taxonomy): Eukaryota > Metazoa > Nematoda > Chromadorea > Rhabditida > Anguinidae > Subanguina > Subanguina moxae. The sequence continues at coordinate 8,644 of BBSZ01008343.1, forward strand.
TTACGAACAACACCACAAAAGAGCAAACGCATGGTTTCCATTTGAACAGAATAATAGTGCCAAGGACTTGTCTGAACATTCATCTCTTCACTCCAAGCTATTAAGTGATCATATATATTTCGTCAATTTTTTAACTTGCTTATCACTTGTTTTACTGCATAAAACTTGATGAGCATCCATCACAAGGAACACAAAAAATCTCACAAAAAATTTACAGGACAATCTTCAAGCGGAGTCGAAGTTTCCTGCCACGGGGCTGAAAGCCAAAAGAAATGAACAAACAACTTTTAAAATTAGAAGCTAATACACACAACTGCCCCTTAACATTTTTACCAGCTAGGAGAGACCTGTTGATCGAAAAACATTCATAACAACAAAAAAATGCAAGAACAATAAGATGAGTAACACCAACATAACGAAAAAGCCATCTTCTAGAACAAACAGTTAAAAATAGCTATTGATTCTTCTCCTTCTCATGATACTTGGCACGCTTCTCATCAGACAGTTTCTCGAAGCGTCGCAACAGCTTAGCCTTACGAACATCTTCGTTAAGGTGCATGTATCTGAAAAACAGGGAGAGATCGGTAAAAAATTATGTTAACGCTAATCCACGATGATATAACACTTGAAAAGCGGGGTTTTTCAAATGTCCAAGTTGACGCACAAATTCTCATTTCTGTTAAACATATTTAAGGATGTGTGAATAATAGGATAAGTCAAGCGCAATGTTCAGAAAAATGCTAACGTCAATTGAATCCAAATAAAATTGGATTTACATAACGAAAAAGTACCTGCGACGAACATTTGTAGAGACAAGATAAAAAACATACCGCTCTTGCTTCTCGATCGTGTAAAACTCAAAGGCAGATAGCTTATTCACTTCCTGTTTAGTGGGACAGTTTATCTCAGGCTTCTCATCGCGATCTTTCTCGTGCTTGTTTGAACCACTCTTGTCCGTCTATAAAATTGACAAATTTCTTAAAACTCATAACCGATTTTCCAAATGATTAATACCTTGTTTTGCGCCTTTTCAATTTGCCCTTGGAGACGCTTTACTTCCACTGTACTTAGCGAGTCGGCATGTTCTTTCAGGTATAACTTCATATCCTTGATAAACTCAAATTCCTTCTTCATAGCTTCTGCTCTGCATTTGATAGCTAGTGGATCATCTTCGTTAAAGAACTGCTGCTTGACTTCATCAGGGACTTTGCGATTATGTACGATACCTTTTTCCTTACAGAACAAAACATAGGCATAATTTGAGGGCACACCCTTTGGAATATCAGAATTTTCAGAGCTAGTCAGCTGCTAGAAAACAAAAATGACAATCACCAGAAATACTTGAAGGCACTTTAAGAAATACATTGAGGTTCGCCTTCCCTATTTGTTGCTCCACAAACTTTCTTTGCTCATCCGTCAGAGATTTACCGAACTGCTGCAGAAAAATTTTCAGGTCCTCAGCGCGTCTTGCGTCCTTCTGCTTTTTTTCTTCACGACACTCAATAGAGAGCGGATCGCTTTCATCGTGGTACTGCTTGCTTATCTCATTTGTCTGATTAAACACGGTAAATCCTTTTTTCTGGCAGAAGAGACTGTAAGCGTATGATGTTGGAACTTTCTTCGGATAATTCGGATGTTCCACCAACGATATTGCACTACCAGTATAGTCAGAAATGAGCTTCAAAGCATTTCCAAGAGAAACTGCTTTAATAGAGGATGCGGAGGCGTAGTAATGGCTGAATGAATCCTGAATAGCACTAGGAAAATTTGTGTAAACAAGGGCACAAAATCTGAAAGTAAAAATTACTTCATGTCAAAATCCTCTGACAGTCCCTTGTCCTTGCACAACTTGACCAAATCAGCATGAGATAACAACAAATTCAACTCCTCAGCGTTTGTTCCTGAGATTGCCTGGAGAAGAAATAAGAGAATTAGAGAGGGAATGTATTCACCGCCAAATTCAACACGATTCAGAAAAAGTCTGTAATTAAAAAAATGAGAATACCTTGCAAAACCGATTCATCTCAGTGATCGACATCGTATTCTCCGCGCTTTTGATGTTGGCTCTCAGGCTCTTCGTTCTCCTCAAAATGACACTTTTCTTGGTCGAAGCTTTGACGCCTTCATCCCCCTTCGAAATCATGGTCTGCGCCTTCTTTATAACCTTAGGTTTGCTTTGGATTCCACTTTTCGCTTTGACGGCACCATCTCCTTTCATCCTTTTAATCCGTGTTTCCAGACTGCAAGCATCCTGTTTCTCAGATAAGGGTGGACAAAATTCCTCGATAGCTGTTTTAAAGTTGTTCCTCAAACGCTTTTGATTCATTGCTCTAAAAATGAGGAAGTCAAATAGAAAAGTCAAAACTCATTAATGTTGGAAATGAATATTGGCAGGAAATGTAGAGCGTTTAACCGGGTTTTACATGACCCTGCAAATAATTCTTTTGTAATATTCATGCTCAACTTTTGAAGATTTCCTAGAGAAACTGATCTTAGCCTGAACAAGTTCAAGCAAAAAGTTTGGGCAACTGGCCGTTCAGTGAGCCGGTGAAAAAATATTCGTTTACTGTGTGAACCATAGCAAGTCACTCACGAAAACCACTCACATATTTTTTTTAAATTATACAAGAAGCATAGTATTTTAAATCACGTGATATGCCCCTTACACATACCGTATGTGTAAAGAGCATACCACAGGGTTTGATTCAGTCGTTATTCATAGAACTAAGTCTTCGGCTTAGGACGGAAAAGCGTAAGTAAGCCACAAGCAACGTTCAGAGTATGTAGTAATTCAAGCTCATGTATATCTTTTATTACATTCAGTAGAGTGGTAATTACATGCTTGGACTATGACTTGCAAAATAATAAATTGAAAATCATATATAGGGCGTACAATCTTAATTTTTTTTTTGCATTACCAAAAACCAATTTCTTGGCAAACAAAAATTACTATGTCTCAGCTGACCTACCTCAAATCTAAGACTTAGTTGTAGGTGAAGGGACGATTCGTCAGATTTTGACAAATACCAAAATCTGACGAAACGATGCACTTAGTTTTATGCCTAAGTGGGTTCTTTTCGGTCATCCGGTCCCCACCTAAAATTATACATGGTGTCAATATGCAAAGGTAATTCTGCGTCAAGAACACTAAAATAGTTTTAGAATTCGTCTTTTATTCCTATTTAATCAGTTTTTTAGACAATACAATTCTTCAATAGCTTTAAACAATTTTTCAGAAAGATCTCTATCTTTAATAGAATTTCTTCAACAAAATTCTTTGAAATAAGCTGTCAAATGATGTCTAGCTGTCCCACTCTATTTACTCAATTTTTTGGACACGGTATTGTCCAAAAAATTGAGTAAATAGGAATAAAAGACGAGTTCTAAGACTTATGTAAAAGATAAAAAAATAAATAAACCGTGTATAATTTAAGGTGGGGTCCGGATAACCAAAAAAAAACCCTTAACAATTTCAGGTACCCGATAACTTTACCTATTTGCATGTCTGCTATGCTACTTTTCGGTAAAAACCCAACTCGCCACGGGTGCCAAATTGTTTGTTAGCCGTGAACCACTAAACTTAGGTAAAACAGGGTATACGCTGGGTCTCGGCTAACATACGCTAGTCTACCCTAAGCTTAAGGTTTAGTTGTATGCCCAAAAGTAGTTCCCGGGGTCTGAAAATACCGCTTACAACGCTATCTCGATTTCCTTTTCAAGACGTTCGCACGACCAAATGAAATGTTTGCTTGTAAGTGCATTCAAACTCAGGAGAAGACTAGTTGGACCCGGGGCGAGTTGGGTGTAGTCCCTACATTTCTCTGGCTTCCTAAAAGAAGTTAACTACTTATTATCTAAAGCGAACTAGCTAAATAACAGGCTCTATCTTTTTCTTGTGTTTTGATCACTACTTTTCTAATATCTCCGTCCTTTTTCGTTTGCTTAATGTTGTTATTCTATTTTTAACGTGCGTCTCCTGCGTCTCAGTTGGAATTATGGTTTGAGGAAGTCCAATTTAGAGTTCTTGGTGTATTCTGCTCTGCAAGTCTCTATTTTGATGGTTAATTTTTACGATACGGTAAGCTTTAGCTTAGTACTCCGATTCATAAGGTGTTTTATCTTTTTAGGTGTCGACCACAGACATTACTTTACGAATCCTGACTGCACATTCGTAGTTAGAAATGAGGCTATCTACGACATCCATCCTTTCACAGGCTTTCTATTTTCGTTTAGGTGGAAATGAATGACCAAACAGCGACTGTTGTTACGGTTAAAGATCTGGTCACAGTTCCTCGCATAGGTGGATCGGGATGTCTAACCTCAGCTAACTACCCATCGGTATTTTTTTTTTCTGAGAAAGGTTTTGTTGTATACCCATTAGAGGCTTTAATCAAAGGATATCATACGGTTGTCATAGTGAATTTTTTTCAGACTCTGGAATCATTTAACTGTCAGAAAAGCGATATTTTCAAATCTAATATTTTTTCGAATGAGAGCAAGGGATGACCTCTGTATTTTTCTGCTATATAGTGGCTAAAGTTTCTGGCAGGAAGACTGCACAGGAAAAAATCAAGACACCCAAAAGAGGTGTGGAGTTCTCATCACTTGTAGGACTCACTTCTTTTCGAGCATACAACCCATGAGAGTTGCTCCGGAGTAGTGTTTTATGCAGTCTTTGAAAGCACTCCTGTTTATCTTCTTCACAGCTGCTTGGGAAAATTTGCGCTTTTGAAAGAAGCCTTTTGCTTGCTCGTCTGCGTAAGTAAGGATGTATTTGATTCCGATTTTCATCAGGTACTTCTCCAGAGCATTCATTACGGCTGTACCATAGCCCTGCTGCTGAAACAAACACAAATAGTCAAACCAACAATAAAAGCAACCAACTCACTTGTTTCAAACTTTCCACCGCCAAAAATACCAGTTCACAGAAGCTGTGGTCAGGGAACAGACGATAAGAGGCGCCAGCAACCAATCCTTTGTCTGCATAGGATCAAATATGTTTAGATCAAGTAGCTGGGCAAACCAACCTTGCACTATAGCCATATTCTCCTGTCTTTCATCAAAAACAGTTTCTGTCATGGAGGTAGGCGGAATTTTCGGCAGTTGCCTACGAAACATATTGCGCAGCTCCCACAACATTTTTAACTTCTCATCTGGCTGACTAGAATGGCTGCTGTTTGATAAGAGCACGACTTCTTTAGCTTCTTCTCCCTTCACGCTCTCCATTTGACTAAAATAACTAACGGGTGACACAAAAGTTCGGAACGGATTTTCAAGGCCTTATCTTCTACTATTATTATTGTTACATTTCTAAAAGCTTAGTACCATTCGATAGCCCTTGTTCTCCTCTTTCAAATGACATATCACATGTTTATTTCACTCATCAAAATGACTACAATTTGTATCAATACATTTCTTCAGTCGTTTTGGAAAGTTGTCAATGGCTCTCTGAATCATTTCTTGTGGAATAGTGTCCCATTCCTTCACCAGAGAGACTTTCAGCGCAGCAATCGACTTGTGGGGTTTGGAGCACGCTTTCGATTGTAGGTAGGATCACACGAAATAGTCCATCACAGTCAGATCGGGTGAGTTTGGCGGCCAGTCACCTTTGATAGCAGCATTGTCGCGCCATACATCCCCCAGATCATATTTTTTAAAAATGTTTCTAAACACCCCATATCGACTCAAAATCACATCAGAAGCTCAAAAAAGGGCACTTATGTACCTGGGGGGGGGGCCTTTTTCTCTTGACTGTGAATAGTGTTTTAACGTCTTCTAAGTAATTCTTACACGCTAAAAATGATAAAAAAGTTGTTTTCTAACGTTTCTCTAACTAAAAAATAAGTTTTTAAAAAAGTTTGGTTACCACAGGTTCAAAAATTGCCTTGGTCCCCCAAGCTAATGAAACTGAAAAAGCTATCTAGATATGTTTTAAAAGTAGTAGTAGTCTGCTCAATTCTGCTGGTTATTTTTTTTGGGTATTCGGATACCTTTTTTTATTTATCATTTTTTTTTTATTTTTTTATCATTTTTAGCGTGTAAGAATTACTTAGAAGACGTTAAAACACTATTCACAGTCAAGAGAAAAAGGCCCCCCCCCAGGTACATAAGTACCCAAAAAAGACATTATTTTTGAGTTTTGGTCGATAAAAAATCGAGTTTTGAGTACTTATACACATCCGATTCTCATGAATTTCAAGGGCAAAAAGTGCCTTTATCTGCGTGTGTGCTCACAATTCCGGTACCTAGTTCAGCCACGTTCAATAAACTTTTTGACAGATAATATACCATTAGAAAGAGGAGATTCATGGCTACAAAATGGAATCAACAGATATAAGATATGGTTTCAAAATTGATAAAAAAATAAGGCTTTGAAAATCCGTTCCGAACTTTTGTGTCACCCGTCAGAAAACTATTAATCCTACAATTGACCATTATTAATCCAAATACGATATTTGGCATGTGTCCGTCAAATTTTTTGAATTGGCGCCAAAAAAAAATTCTTTTGGAGATCATCATTATGTCCAATTTTTTGTAAGGGATATGGTTTTACGATCTCATAAAAGGCACAGCTATATTCCAAGGGTTATCGAATGAGCATAAACTTCCATATACGGAAATGAGTCTAAGTGGTCGAAGTGCTGTCCACAAACCGAGTGATTGGAATTTAAAAAATCAGTTTTTTGCTTTTGGAGACCATTATGTCCAATTTTTTGTATGAAACATTTACTTTTTATGGTTTATGGTTTTACGATCCTATAAAGGTCGCGAGGACACACAAGGAAATGGAGGATTAGGGGACAACACTCACGGACACGGAATCCACGGCGAGGACACACAAGAAGAGGGAGGCCAATTATTTCCACATACACAAAGGCTGGCGTAAATGTGACGAAGGGCACTAAGACCATCAATAGGCGTTCCTATGAAAACAAAAACTATTTAAATGTATTTAAAATCTGTTAAAATAAAATTCTTTTGAAAACTCTGTTCATTGCAAGAAGATCCGCCTCCTCCAAAAACTTTTAAAAAAGTTGAAATGAGTCGATAAAAAGAGGATTTACGGCATTGTCATCAGTTGTAAAACCAATAATAAAAAACCAATACTACTAAAAAGGCGCCAATGCAGCTAATTAACTATTATTAGCTAACTATTGACATTAACTATTAATTTTTGGTATGTTGAAGAGGACTAACAGTTGGTGACCAATCGCTCTAAATAATGTTTTTTTGTTTTGTTTTTAGCACCTTTAACAAACAGTAAACATGTTTTAAGATGACGGGAGGTCATTAAAAAAGGCCAAAAATCTACTTGGTTTGCCTAAGGGAACAGGGCAAACTATGTCTGGAGAATACCTGGATATCCGATATTTTTGATTTTTACTATGTTTTTATTAGTGGAGCCTTAAAGTGTGTGCCGAATATGTGCGTACTGGTATAAACTAGGTCTGTGGGCTAAGACTAAAGGCAAAGTCCTAGCCTAAGCTTTGATTGGTATTGGATTTTTTTGCTGCACGAACACACCATATTCCCTAGGATCAGCATCACAAATAGTCCATGTTCACAAAAAAACATATTTTATTTAAAACTATTGAAGATAAGATGTATTAAACAACAAAGATGAAGACTTATATTTGTTTTCTTGTGGATCTTCAGCACTATTCAACTCTACTTGCACGTTCAACACTAGAAAAGGAAAGGAAATAATATATGGGGAGAGCAGAAGGGATAATTTTCCAACTCAAATAGCACACAAAATTTAGCTCAAAACATTAATAAAACGTTGAGATCTAGCGACTCCTCGATGGATCACTCAGCTCTTTGGAATTGGTGGCGGGAGGCAAGGCCCAAGATGCCATTGTCTTTTTCCAGGAAATATCCACTTGGGAACGGGTACTCGCATGCCACCACTTCAAACTCAACTCAATCAGGTTAAATGTCTTAGAGGAGCGTTTATTAGATACTTTTAAAGCCTTTTAGAGAACCATAATTGTGGCAGACAATCGAAATCGCCCAAATTTCAATGTGCACGAAACACTTCTCTTTGGTGTATCCATTTGTGCCATCCTCTGTGACGACAATGGCCGCTTAAAACCTTGGCCTTAAAATGGCAACGGTTAGTTTGGAACATTTGCCTTGGTCTTTAAAGGCAAACCAAGTCCAATTTTGAGTGCTCAAAAGGCTTTCTTAGCTTGGTGCAGAATTTCTTGCACCCATTTTTCTGGGCCGAAATTGCCGTCACTCCTTCTGTATCCATATGTTTGTTCACGCTTTGCTTGCCTGTGAGATGAATTTGAGCAATACCCTTGAGATGTAAATGCATTCAGAAGCTCTTTTGCCTGGTTCTGTGATAAATTTAATTTTGTGCAGAGCAAAGCACAGTGTGCTATAACTGCTTATCTAAAAAGCACAAAAACGAGGCAGACAGTTGGAACAAACGACTAATCAGAAACACTATATGTGTATGTGTGCAATTCAGACTAGATTGATGGAAGAGACCCAACCAGCCAATCAGCAGCCAGCCCTTCTTGGTTCTGCTCCTTTGACTGCTCTCACTGCACTCTCGTGTTTGCCCACACAATTTCCACTGTTTAGTGTCTGCAGCCTCTGAATGCCAACAGTGTTCGAGTCGGCTAAATGGCTGGGTGCTTTATGGGGCGCAATGGCCATTGCTGATTGGCTGGATTGTTGCTCTCCTTTTACTTCTCAAAGGAAATCCTCTTCTGCCCAAAAATTGTGCTTGCTCTCCTCTCTTCGCTCCTCTGTGCTCCACTGAATTATTGGTGTTGTTGATGTTTTGGTCGTGATTGTGAATAAATTCAGCTTCCAAAAACAGATTATCAGAACATTTTTTGCCTTTTATATTATTCTAAGGGTTGATTGGCGGCTCCCACAGTTATAATAGGTGATATGAGGCAGTAGGAATGGAGTCTCCACTGCTCAGTAGTTGAACAATGAAGGCCTTACTTTACAAAGCGGTCGTAAACTCGATTCCCAATCGGAGTGAACACCTTTTTTTTTTCTGTGCTATCCCACTATTTTTTCGTTATTCTTACAAAAAGCCGTCTTCAAGATAATGTTTGCGCTTTTCACGCAGTTTTTTTGTTAATGAAAATTGCTTTTTCACATGAAAAATTATTTACCATTAACCGAAATAGAAGAAAGAAAAAAAAATGTTGCGGTTTTTTAGCCAGTCACTTAAGCAAAAGTTCATGGTTTGGCTGGTGTACCACCGGAAGAAATGAATATAACGCCAAAAGCTAGTGCCCACTGCCAAGTTTGAATTTAAAAAAATGGTGGTTGGTAACTCACTTCTTTCTTTTTACGTGTTTTTGCAAGATCTGCCAAAATTACCGTATTTTTTCTCAATAATAGCCCACCCGTTGAATTAACGTGTTTGCGGCATCGTGTTTTTGACTTACATTTTGTTGGCTATTCTTTGACATTTTACATATTAATATATAGCTTAGAGTCTAGGCTACATTTTGGTATATAAGGTGCTCAGAAGGCACCAACAAAATGTGTGTTCAAAAAATGGCACAATTACAGATGGATTCAGAGGACACCATCCCCCAACAACCCACTTGGAAAAGCGAGTCTTTAAAAGAATATGACCACGCCGTCCTGGAGACCCTGGAGCAGTTGAAAGTGAAGACTGAGCAGTTGGTGAGCAGCTGTGTGGAGTCCTTAGACTCAACTGCAAACACCCCAACCAACGAATTAACTATGCAGTTGAACAACAGTCGGAAGTCAAGAAGCGTAGAAAATGATGGCCAGGATGCAGATTCTTTGTGCGAGTTGGTAATCGCAGAATGTGATGACTCTCCCATGCCTGCTATTGAGCAAATGGTGGAAAACTCAAACGAAAAAGACCCAAGAGAAGAAGAACAGCCTCCAAAGTTGGAAGAGCCACAGCGAGAAACACCGTCTACACAACCAGGAGGCACTGAGAGTTGTAAAACACAACTAACTGTCCAAAAAATAGGCGTGGAGAAGGAGCAGCAGTCAAATACAACAGCTGAAGGAGGAGTAGCAGCAACTAAATTGGGTTGCAAACCAATGGAGAAGTCCTCCAATCCATTCATACTTCCCAAACCTTCCACCGAGTTAACTGTAGAAAAAGTACCAAGTTTGTTGCCTTTAAGCATCACACCTAGTCAACATAACCCAGCAGGTATTGTCATAAACCAGGGAAAAGTTCTCGCGAAGAAGGCAAAAGCAGTGGTCTCAAATGCCAACAAACCTATAGCCAAGAAAGCCATCAAACCAAAACTTAGTCCTCCCAAAAGTGGAGAAACTAGCAGTAAAAAGAAGGCTCCCCCAACAATGATTGTCAACCCCATGGATTGTATGACCACTTCATTAGCAGCTGCTAAAGCACTACCTAAGCCGAGGAAGAAACCGACAGTTAAGCAAAAGAAGGCAAACGAAAAGTGGGTTTGAAGTTTTGACACTACTACGATACAGGTTATCCGGCACCCCAGTCCAATAGACCCCACCCAATCCAGTAGAGTCCGACTTTCGTCAAAACTCTCGATAAACCGGTACCTTAATTTCAAAATAAATTTACTCTCTCGGTTGTCTGGCACCTCGTTTATCCGGCACCCCAAGCCCAAGGGGTGTCGGATAACCGAGAGTCAACAGTATACGGCCCAGCCCTCTTACCGTATAACCTCTATTAATCCTTCTCCTTCTCTCGTCAGGACGGTCGGTGGTCAACAATTTTTTGCGGCTCAACCACCCTACAATTGGGTAGTGATATCGTACTCAAAAATGTACCTGAGATTCAGGGCTATATTTTTAGGTACGGTGTCAGTATCCAATTGTCGGGTCGTTAAGCCGTAAAAAATCGTTGACCACCAACCGTCGTGATGAGAGAGGGGGGAGGATTAATAGAGGTTATACGGTACTTCACTCGTTAAAATAGCTTGTTCAAGAAAGTTTAAACCCCTCTCAGGCAATTCTTATGCTTGAAAACGATAAAAGCTGCTTTCCACACTTCTCCATAGCAAAAAAAAGGGTTCTTGAAAAAGTTCAAAGTGATTTTTGCCTTGGTCCCCCAAGGTAAGCACCACATACAGTCGAGTCTCTATATTGTAGGGTTGGCCTATCTTCAGTGAAATCGTTAGCGGGAGGGATATTAGCAGAAAATTTAAGGCAGGAGAGATTACGGGAGGGACTTCGGGCAATTTTTAGCCACGGGAGGGAAGGATGTGCGGGAGGCCAACCCTACTATATAGTGACAGCCCTGGGAGCGGCACTATAGGTCACTATATCAAGACTCAATTGTGTATGGTATTTTTAGACTTTATGTGTGAGTTATGTCTAGATTTTTTAGAGGTGCACGCTTATGCCCGTCAGTGGCAGGCGCTGGCCTGCCCTAAGCCTAGGGCTTAGTTGCATACAAAAAGACATTACTTGAAATCTGCAAACGTTTAAAAGCTTAAGAGTGTAAACTCAGTTTTTGGTATGGAACAGGTGTGGGAAGCAATCTTTCCAATCTTTTTTGTCGTATAAAAATTGCTTGAGAGAGGTTAAAACGCATTTTCGAACAAGAAATTGGGCTGAGGGGTATTACACCGGTCCAGAAGGAGTTATTCTGGCGAGATGTGAAATGTTGCTGTTCAGAGCCAATTGTGGGAACAACCAGCAGTCGCCAGAACAGAAAGTTGGTCTTCTTGTTTGTTTATTTTAGCCGGTCAATTAACACAGCTTTTAGAGCAGCAATTCTTCCCCTTCAAGCGGCAATGGTAACAACAACAATTTGATGATGGCTACTGGAATGCAGAACATGATATTTCAAAATCAGTTGGCATTGGTAAATGGCTGCTAAATTTTGAATATTGTGATAGAAAGAGAACAAAACCTGTTTAGGCTCCAAATGGAAATTTAATTGCGATGCCAAGCTATATGCAGATGGTAAGCTAGAAAAAAATTAGGCGCTACTATAAGAGAACTCAAGCAAATTTACGAGCGGGGCCTAGGTCTGAAGTACCCAGCAAATTTTTAGGTGGTTGAGCTATAAATAGGAAGAGGGATGCAAGTACTGAGCACTGAGCTTGAATTTTTCTTCAACTTTTTTTAAAAATCATTTTCAGCCATCAAGTCAGCCAAATGGACAGCCACAATTCATTCCTGTGATGTCTTCACAAATATATCTGGCGATGCAGCAGCAGCAACAGCAGCAATCAGAGAACAATTTCGCTCAGGCTTCTTCATCCAATCCTTCCGTGGGCTCGAAAATTCCGGGAATGCCGATGATGCAGTCAAGTAAGACGGTTGTCGTGTTTTTTCCTCTAAAATCAACGGTTTATCGGAGCCAATGAATGTTAGTGCTGATTTCATTGGCTTAAGCGAACCGGAAATAAAATTCATTCACACACACGAGCCATTGATACTGCTAAAAGAAGTGATGAAACAAATGAACGCAGTCAGAGTTCCCAGCAGGGCACAGCTCCTAGGGTGTGACCTGCCAGGAGCTTTGACTGCAGGATGAGTCTACTTGCAAATTCTGTTAACTCATCATGAAACAAAATTTAGATGTGAATAGTGCCATGAATGCTGGCTCCAGTATAGCTTCTTCCGTTGTCCAACCGGCTCAGTTGATGTCAACCAGTGGTGCAGGCAATCAAATGTTCTTCCGTCTAACACCTAAAGCTAGCATGTTCATGCGTAAGTTTTTGGGCTTGCTTATAGAATGTCGACGAATTCACAAAAATGGCTGCCTATTAGCTTCTTGACTTTTCAATGAAATTCTGCTTATGCTATTCAAAAGCCAATTCTGTGGCTAATGACACCTGGAACAAGTTTTTTGGAAGAATCTAAAAACTTGTAGACAGGGTCAAGTGAAAAGTTTTGGAGTCTGAGAAGCAGCTATTTTTATGGAGTCAGACATTGTGGTAGCAAACCGTTTTCTTGCTCAAAAATTCAACATCGCTAAGTTGTGGTTTGTTTTAGCTACGCTGGTCACTCCTCAAAACATGGCTCCATCGCGCAGTGCTTGCTCCACAACTATGCAGTTCAATCCAGCCAGTGGTGCCCTCTTCAGCCAACCTCAGCAGCAGCAACAGAAGTTTATACAGCCGAAACAAGTCTCCTCTACTGCCAGCAGTGCACAAGTCAGTTGTCGTCTAGCTGTCTCCAATGAAAAACTGCAAAAGACTCCTCCATCCAACGCTACAGCTAGTCAATTGGCAAAGCAACAGATAGTCCCTCCGTCCTCCTCCACCCAACTGTTTGGTCAACAGCCAGTGTTCTCAGCTCAACCGCATCAATCCCAGCAATTCGCGGACTTGAGCAACTCACGGTTGGCAGCTTCTCTTCAAGGATCTTCCACAATGCCCAGACTGGTGCAAATCACACCTTCTCCTATTTCTGGATCTAGCCTCAATAACATGTCTAACCAACAGCACCAATTGCAGAGTGCCTGGGGTGAGATATAAGTGTTTTGAAACTTGTGGATTATAAATCGGGTGAGAAGAGAATCATGACCCAAATATGCTCTTTCTGTAATATTATTGGGTGCAATAGTACCTGAAGTCATCCAGTTTGAATATACAAAAAAAATTGGTTTTTCATTGCTCTCATCATTTTTTCAGGAATTGCGAATTTTTCAATGGCTTCCTCGAACCCCCCTTGTTCCTCCACTCAAGCAGTAATGCCGTGTCTAAGCACCACCAGCATTTTCCCCCAGATGCCAACAACATCAGATGGAATGGATGGAGATGAGCAACAATTGCCTGCCCCTGCACAGAAGGCTCGCAGAAAGCGTAAGACTGGCACTGGGGGGCAAGAGGAGGAGGGTGAGTTGTGCTAGCTTGCGTCTTATCTTGTTGGGAGGCGAGACAAGCAGGGGAAATCAATAAAGGAAGAAACAGTATTTGTGAGAGTGCAGTCAACTCTTTAGCTGTTCTTTTGATTTCACTCAATGCTATTTGAGCAACACACCAGAATACATAGATGGGTAGTAAGGCATCACTTAGTCCTTCTTTTTTCTAGCCTTCAGTTGAGGAAATTGATTTTCGCCCTTCCTTTCTGCATACTTTTTTTGCAGTGTTCCGCGATTAAGTATTTTCCTAAGTTAAATTCCTGAATTTCAAAGATTTTATTGTGGAAGTAGATCTAAATTTTTGTCCCCACCACAGCTCACGAGTATTACCCTTAAGTAATTGTTGATCAGTTAGAGTGTGTATGAGTCTCAATTTGTTAGGTTGTCTCATAAGTTTTTTGGCTTTTGCTCTGGTCCCTGTGTTGTATTCTGCCATATGTTTAAATTTTATTCAAAGCATAGTAACAGTCTGTGAACTTGGTCAGCATTTTCATCAGCTACGTCTGCATCCAAAAAAAGTTCTCTTGTGTGTGTGTGGTGAGATAAGGAAGGTAAGTCGCACTGTTTTCTTTTTTGAATTTGAATATTAGCCACTTTAGGGATTGCCGGTTTCGAATTACTACCTATGAAAGCTAAAATTGTCACGCAGATCTACATGGAGCAGCTAGACAGAATAAAAGAAGCAATGATCCGAATTGACGAAATCTCCATCAAGCCGATGTTCTCTTTCTTCATGACTATGCCTTGCCCCCTCTCCCCCGAAAAAAACTTATGAGACAACTTAATATCAGAGTCCTTTCCAAAAGCAATCTTTTAACCTTTCTCATATTCAGCACCTTCAAGAGAAGCCAACGACGAAGAGGAGAACGAGCCGCCACCTTTACTCTGCAGAGGTTTGTCAACATGTCGACTGGCTACCATACTTACCTCAGTCCTTTTACCATTCAGACGAATTCGGCAAAATCGAGAACGTGTTTTTGAGAGAAGCTGCCCTAATGCATGAACGCTGTTTTGATGCCCACGGAAACAAAAAGTCACCTATAAAGTAGTTTCTTTAATCACTTTTTTAACCTTGATTCACGATGAAATCAACTTTAGACATGTTATTGGAGACTTTGTTATCGAGGTTCCAACCACCTTTTGCCATCAAAATGGCGACTAAACTGGCTTAAAAAATGACTTATACAATTTCAGGAAGATCTAGAGCCTTTTCCTTGTGAACACAAACAATTGCTAGATGGTCTCACCAGCTACGAATCAGTGGATGAGGAGGAGGAAAACGAGTCAAGAGAACACATGGAAAATGACCTGCCTTCCATCAGCAGACGACCCCCACCACCTGCAGACGCTGACAACGAGGCCAATGATGGAGATGATTCGGATGAAAAGAGCTACTGCATAGAGAAAAGGAAAAAAATGCGCAAGAAAAAGTCTGGCTTGGAGGTGGATCGAAGGGTATCTGATCAGCATCCCTCGCCCACATTGAGAGCAAAGAAGCGGACTATTTCTTCCTCTTCCTCCAGAGCTGCCACACCTGTAGCTTCCAAGAAGCCGACTGCTAGCACACCTGAAAAGAAGGCTAGACGGAGAAGGGAAGTCGAGAATTTGTTGACTATGGACTTTGGACCCGGAAAGACACCCTTTCAGGTATTTTTGCCACACATTCGGCTTTTAGTGTAAAGGTGTGTGTGTTTTCTGTAGACTACCTCGGTGGATGAATACACAGACGAGATTATGGTGGAGGCACAGCAGCAACAGAGGAATATGCCTATATGTGGTAGACCAATTTGGTGTCCTTCAAATAACAAAAACATCACTCAACTCTAGCTCATTTATTTGCTTTACAGATGAGCGAATGGCTAGACAGAGTTCAGAAAGCAGCCAGCTCAACCTACCTGTGCCCAGTACTGTCTCCATCCCCAAATTGCCTAAAGAAAAAGAGCCGAAGTCAGTGGGTCGTCTATTTCGCATCCACTCCGATGAATCTGCCACAGAGGAGATGGCCACTAGCAAACCATCAAGTTCTAGTGCTATCCACAAAAAGACGGCTCAACCAATGGAATCTAGGCCAGAAGCCATGACTACTGGCCAGCCAAATTATGAAACTCAGCAGCTAGATGAACAAGCCATGTTGTGGGGGGATGAACGGTGCATCTACTGCAAGACAATGTTCAGAGAGGTGGTTTTTTTTGAATGATGGCAAGATAGTTGAATTACCAGAAAATTTTTAGTTGGGCAAGAGACACCAGGAAAACCCTCAATATTGCAGCAAGACTTGCAGAAGGAAATTCAAAAAGCAAAAGTCTGCTAATGGTTTGAGTGCTCCAGGCTCCTCCACCGACAATCCATCTAGGTTTGCACTTTTTTCAGTAGTCTGGCGGTACATCGTACTTAGCTTAATTGCTGGCAGTTTGCTTTCTTGTTGGTTGTCCTGTCTACAATTCCAAGGTCCGATGAACTGTAGGGATTTTTATGGGTCTGCCACAAAGTCTTTTAGCTTATGTACCTACAGGTAGGTGTAGGCATCTGTCAAGCTAGTTCTTAAAAGCGATTTTAATTTTACATTAGATAGGTAAAGAGAGTAATTTGGGCATTGTGTGGAGAAGTAGTTAAGGAAGCATTAACGTATGTGGACAAAAAATGGGTCTCAGGTCCGGTGCACACTGTGGTGCCTCTTATTTATGCGAGTTTGACCCATATCCATGTTTGGTCACTGAGCTCAAATTTTAAGTCAAAGTAATACTTTGGACTTTTTGATTCCTTGTGTTTTAGAAAAAGTGTTGACCTTCCCTCCTCTTCTAGAGGTCGCATCAATATAGACTCGCTGGCAGAAAGGCATAACATCTCAGCCCCAAAAATTGTTGCTCATGGTTCATCTGCCTTTTCGGCCACGACTGGCTCTCCAACATCCTTGAAAATAAAGCTGCGTTCACCCACGGAAGAATGTACAGGAGAGCTACTTGAAGTGCAACAGGCTTTGCACGGTCGTAAAAACAGCTTTTTGCGAAGCACAACAAACACAGGTACTACTACTCTTTTTAAAACAAATTTGGGGATGACCGCACCTGCCTTCTGAGGCATTTTTGCCTGCTAAGGTTTCTCAAAATAAAAAATCCTAACAAAAATGGATACTTTAACACCGACAAATACGCTAATTTAGCCGAATTGCGTGACGGAAGCTCGCCAGAAGTAATTAGCTACAGTTGTGGAGTTGCATCAACAGCAGTAACAGGTTCAGGTTTGAGTGGAGGTAATGGTCTAGTTAGTTATGTGCACTCGCACCTGCACCCCCAGCACTTTGCCAGCCATCACCAAATGATGCCAGTTGTAGACTGGCAAGCGTCCAAACACTCGGCCACCCCCTCCAGTCTGACCAGCCACCACCCCCCACTTTACCACTTCGCCAGTCACCCCTCTGCCCTAACCCCCGAGTCTGTGCACTACCTTCAGAGAGACTCTCCAGCACCTTCAAGCAGTATGGCTTTTGCTATGTCATCTCTGACTACCTCTCCTGCTCCTTCTTCTGCCACTCCCATGTCTGTGGAGAGGACAAATGAACTGGAGATGTTGATGGCTAGAGGAGTCCAAAGCTGGGGGGTAAACACTTCTAGAGATTGCGGAAACCATCATTGAAATCTTTTACTTTTAGCCTATGGATGTGGCCAGATGGGTGAACATAGTTACCAATTCCGAGACAAATGGAGAGCGCTTCCTTCAGGTTAGTTATTAAAACTGTTGAAACGATTCTTGGAATTTCTTTTGGTCTAGACTCTAAGCTATATTTTATTTCGGTATATAAATTGCTAAGGAATTGACAACTGCAGTGGGAGGCTATATGACACCAGAGTCAGACTTTTTGTGAAATTGTAGTTTGCAGGAACAAGTGGATGGAGTAGCATTGTGCTACCTAACACTGCCCAACTTGCAGAATGAACTCAATTTTAAGCTCGGCCCAGCTGTCAAATTGTTCAACAGCATAAACGCTTTGAGGGCAGTTACGTCAGCAGCTGGTGTCTCACTGGGCGAATGAGACTTGAGAAATGTGTTGATTTGTAAACTCTTTTGTTGCTGATTCATTTTTTTCTTGTTTTATTTCTGTTATTTTCCTCTGTTGCTCTTCCAGTAGCAACACAGACTTCTATTGCCATACTGCACTTAAAATTAATTGTGAATGTATTGAGCTAAGCTATATAAATCGACGCCATCCTGATATACCCACTCAAAGACCGAAAATTTCCAATAGTAAATCAAGTATTTGGGGTCTTTTCAGACCCCAGGCTCTACCCTTTTGCATGCAATCAAGCCTTAGGAGTATGATAGGTCAGCACACATCAACTGTGAAGCAGCCCACGCTCTACCGTAAACCTCTAATAGACGGCATTCTAAATTTAAAGAAATGTATTCGTGACATTGTGTTTTTGACCTGTGTTTTGCTGGTGTCTTCTGGGCATGCTATGTATGAAAATGTAGCTTAGAATGTAGGCTACATTTTGGTATATTATATGCCCAGAAAACACCAACAAAATATAGGTCAAAAACACAATGTCACAAACAAGTTTTTTTTATTTAGATGGGCCACTTATTAGAGGATTTACGGTATTGGGCCTATTCTAACAAAACAGACGATAAAATACACCTTTAAAGATATGCATTACGTAAAAAGTACTAAGAGATGGCCGAAAAAACCTTCTTTGCATGGGGTACATGAGGATGGCGCCAAAAATCAAAGGATTGTATGCCTTGAAGAACTCTATACCAAAAAAAGTTGTACAAAAATAAAGTTTACAGTTATTTGACATGTAGCCAGAGAGCCAAACGTTGGCTCATTTACACAAGTGCTTTGGCACCGACAAAGAACAACAAGAGTGGTTGTACAACCTAAAGAAATCACTGATTAGACCATTAGAGGGAAAAAATTATTACAGTCGACTCTCGATATTTTCAAAATACTGATTACAATTTACTGATTATTTGATTACAATCAGTTTAAAATTTTCTTAAAATTTTCTCATGGTGTTCTCATTTGGCGTTCTTATTTCTAAAGCCGAGGAACCTACCATTACAAGACAAGAAGCCCAAGCCGCACTCAATCTGGTCCGCCAATTTGTGGAAAAGAATACAGCAGATCCATTCATTCTCAAACAGAGCGACGCATTGGATGATTTCTTCTACAGGCAGCGCCAGAAGAACGAAAAACAAAAAAAACTTACCAATTTCTTTTCTATTGTAAAATGAATTTTGAGTGCTGTTATTGTTGATTTGTTCGGTATAATTCTTATAGTTGGTGAAACTCTCGTTATAAAGGCACTTCAAATAATTTTTATTCCAAAAACTCTTGATATAAGAGCACTCTCGCTATAAGAGCACAAACTGTCGGTCCCAATGGGTGCTCTTATATCGAGAGTCGACTGTATTC
>BBSZ01008345.1:0-10954 GCA_000981365.1 Subanguina moxae
AAATAAATAAACTATAAAAAATGATTGAAGTGCACCCCCCTTGAAGTGCACCCCCCTGTAGTGCACCCCTCTTGAAGTGCACCCCCCTGCTAGAGGGGGGTGCACTTCAGGGGGGGTGCACTACAGGGGGGTGCACTTCAAGGGGGGTGCACTTCAAGGGGGGTGCACTTCATATCCTGTCCCTTGGAGTCCGTTAAATCGAGCGTCGACTGTTTTCTAGTGTCAACAAGAAAATATTCAAATTAAAAATGTCTCGTACTGGGGACCGAACCCGAGAAACCTTGAGGAATAATCCGAATCACATCCACTGCGCTTCGCATTCAATAAATCGGCCATTTCAATACTTGCTTATGTTGTACACTAAAACCTAGCCTGTTTTCTGAGTTTTTGAACAATGTTTTGTGGTCTCCAGTATTTTGTTGAAAGTTTTGAACAAAAAAGTTTGAGTGTGTGCCACAGCGAGCATCACTCAAAAGAAGGCAGAACTTTAGTTTTATGTGGCTCCAATTTTAAAACAACCTCTCTAGACGCTCAAAATCCCCTAGGTCAAAGCCCCTTTGGCCAAAATCAGCCTACAATCAAAGTCTTTTCGGGATCAAAACTTTCAAGAAAAACGACAACATTGTTCTGCTTCTGTCTATTTGGGGAGAAGAGAGAGGCAGGGGCCGAAGTAAAAGTAAAAGGCTGAAGTAAAACTAGTAAAAACGCTTTTGTATACAACTAAGCTTTGGCTTAGGGTTGGTCAATGCACCTTAGCCGTGAACCAGGATAGTTCAAGTGGTCCAGGGGATCAAGAGACCCTTCCCTCGAAGCTTCTGCTTCGAGGGAATTCCAATCGATTTGTTGGTGGAACAACCGCAACAGAGTTTATAATTAGATTGGTGTTGCTAGTAGACTAAAAGAAGATGGCTATGTTACACCCCTTTTTTTCCTCACTTCTGCCTTTTGCTTTAATTATTTTTTGTGCTTTTCTTTTTCCGGGAGAAAAACAAAATACTTGGACTTTTAAACAAGAGTAGTCGAATAGAGAATGTGGTACTATTGCAGAGAATACACTACTTTTGTTAAATAAATACAGAAAGTGACTCTAACGGCTTAGGCTTAGGTACTACTATCATACCCCCCACCCCGTACTTGGGTTTTCTAGGTACATTGACCATATAAGAATGCAATTTTTTTAAATTTCCTGAATTTTATGGCGAAAACTATTGTCCGCGCGTTCAGACGATGTGTCGTACCACTGACGGACGTGAGCATGCCGCTTTGAGGTCTTACTTGAGCTACTCAAGCTAGAAGTCGTTGAATTTTGTGTGACCCGATTTTCACGTTAAAATTAGCATTATGTTATATTTATATAAGCAATATTTATAAATGCAACTTTTCAGGCATTTAAAAGTCATGAAGAACAGCAAGCAACACTGTCGAGATGGCAAGCCATTCCGTCGAGACGATCTGCAACATTATCGTGCTCATAAGCATTACGGAAAGTTGGAAAGTGCGCTATTCTTTAGGTCGGTGCAATGAACAGGTTATTTATTCTAGGATCAGATGAGGGAAAACTTGAATTCATTACTGAAGTCGAGAATTTGACTAGAGAATCTGATGAAGGATCGGGAACAAAAAAGATAGGGGGTTACAAATGGTAGAGACGTCAAATAAGGAGTCTTTCTCAGTATGATTTTCCAATTTAGGTATATAAAACTAGGAAAACCCGGTCCAAATTTTTGCGTCTATCTTGGTTGCGAGCATGCACCGAATAATCTGCTTTGCGATGCGAGAATCACTTTTTCTCTAATTGGAAAGAAGGTATACTACCATAAGGTGAATTTGCTTCTTGTGGACTTGTTTTCGTTGTTTATTTCGCATCGTTTAGTGCCATTATGATTGCAGTGGCGGAAATTGTATTCTCCAAAAATGCGTATTCCCCATCAAATCCAAATATGTCACAGATCCGAACAATGGTTTGGTAGATGCTAATGGCAAAATCACGATCAGAGCCGAAATTTTTCAAAGTTGCTACAGGTACGTGAAAAAGATGGGGTTGTCCTGGTTTTGCAGTTTTTCAGATTTATTGATGGTTAATTCAGTCGAGCTGACGGCGAAGAGGATTATGATACTGGCAGTGGTGCTAGCGACGGTGGTGCTGGCGGCGGTGGTGATGGCGGCGGTGGTACTGGCGGTGATGATGTCGGGCTGGCCGAAGCTGCTTTACAGAAGATGGAGATCAGCATTAAACATTTTCAAAGTATGATTGGTTGTGCGGCTTGTGGTTCTTTGCAGTATTATGTCGAAAGTCTGGAAAGTATCGCTGTATCACTTAAGAAACTTGAAGAAAGAATGGCCAGTGCTGAAAGTTCCAAAGATAACTCTAAAAGCCAGTACAACCATTTTTTTCGATGTGGATGGTGGCTGGATAAATATTGATCAATAGTTCCGACGACGTAACTTTTCAAGTAAAATTTACCGTGATGAGAATGGCTACAGTGTAACTCTTCCGCATAGTCTCTAAGTCTCTTTTCAAGTTTTATTTTTCAGGGTTTGATTGCGAATGGAGAGAGTCAACTTTTTTGTGGTCGAGTAATGCGTTTTGATACATTGTTGTTTTTTTTGTTAACTCATGTTTTGCCTTCTTACTGCAATGTTGTTTGTTTGGTTCTCTTGATGAACTCTTTTGTCTTCTGTTTGTGGTCTTCGTGAGAAGTGTTTAGGCTTACGCTCCATTTGTTATTTTTTAAAAAGGGTGATGGCTTATCGAAGTTTCGCTTTATTGGCGACAATAATGCTGGCTTTTTGAAAAAATGACTGGCAAATTCTGAATCCTTGCGAATTTTGCCTTAGAGACACCAATATAAAACTGGCAAAAGATGTCAAAAATATAGGTAAAAGATGAGCGGACCCGGCGTTGGGTCACATTTTTTGGGGTGCCAGATAACCAAGGTTTGGCTGTAGCAATGGTATTCAATGTCTTTTACTTCTAAAAACACTCATTCTCTTTATCAAAAGCGAAAGCCTCTATCGCAAAATTTTCTCGCCTTGTTTGGCACAAACAAAGCTAAAATAGAGTCTAATTGGCATGTTAGTCAAAAGAAAACACATGTTTTAGAAAAAAAACACTAAAAGACTTTAGGATGGAGTTGCAATCAGTTATGACGCATCCCTAGCCCACAGCACATATATAATAACCCAAAGTCAAGTGTAAAGTCAATGGGACAAAAGTTGGTTGCTGCTACTGCCCCAGCAAGACAGTCCCTAGGGATCTGTGGAGTGAAGGCCGTCATCAGGCGCCCTTTCAACTAGTGTTTTGCTTTTTTGGTGAAGTGGAAATGCGGATTTCGGGGGCAGGGGAACACCACCAAGGCAGCATTCAAAAATGTGTGAAAATGAAGCCATATCTTCTGGGATATTTCTGTTCTTTCTTATTCTCTTTGGTGGGGGGGGGGGGCTGACAGCGAGAATTATTTGTGCTTCCATCAGCAAATAAGGATTGATTTGAATGGCGTGTTTGGGTGGCTGTGTGAAAGCCATTTAGTTGAGAAATTAACTGTCGTTCTGGGAGTACTGCTGTTGCTATTTAGATGACTTCCTGATCAAATCCTTCCGCTTAGATGTCTCTTTTTGTGTCTTTATTATGGGTGAAGAAGTTGTTGAAGTAGTTCTACTTGGGCTTTTTCCCATTTAAAAATTGCTTTTAAATTTTTATTTGGCTAAACTTTCGTGTATTATATGGCGTCATCTCAAAGTAACGAGAAAAAAACATTATTTTGTCTTAAAACCTGAAACTTATAGAAAACATGACGCTACTAAGAAATACCCCCCTCCCCCAAAAAATCGATTTTTCCAAAAGTGCTTAAAAACCATTTTTAAGTAACGATTTCGTTAAAAGTCCTATTCTTTTCCCTTCCCCTCCCAATACAGCCCTTTTAAAATAGTCTTGTTGTTCGTTTTGGGGCTGAATTGGGAGAGGAAGGGAGTCATAGGGGCCACTAATTTGAAGGGCAATTCACCCGTTCCCCTTACTGGGTCAGGACAAAAAGTGCCTCTAGATGCATTCTCTGGTCGAGAGTATTGCTCAGATTCATCTAAAAGGTGAGTCTGTGCGCTCATCTCTAACTCTTAAGCCCCCTTACTGCGGCTCGGGGGCTTGGAGTTGAGATGCGTACACAAACATATACCTGAGACATAAATCAGTAGAGAAGAAGCTCTGGATGCAGGACAATAGTATGCATACCAGAGCTTTTTTATGCGGCAGGTCCCTGTAAGGAAAACTATGCTCAAGATCTTCCCTTTTCCTACAGATTGGCCCCTTACTTGTCTTTTCCTGCCTATACAGCCCTTTTCCTATAGAGTGGCCCCTTACTTGTCCTTTTTCCTGCCTATACAGCCCTTTTCCTACAGAATGGCCCTTTGATTGTCCCTTGCCCTGCCTTAACAGCCCTTTTTCCCAATAAAATATGGTTGACTAGCCCTTCTTTATTAAGTGGCCCTAATTTTTTCCTTCCCCTCCCAATACAGCCCTAAATCCCTTTAAAATAGTCTTTTTGTGTTTTTGGCATAAATTATACTTAAAAATGGTCATTAGACACTTTTGGAAAAACCGATTGAGTGGGGGATATAACCGAGTAGCGCCGAAAGTTTATAGATACCGAACTGTCTTTTGAGTGATACAGTAAACTCTCGATATAACGGCCCCCTAAGCCTGGTCCCGAGGGGAGCCGTTATATCGAGACTTGACTGTATTCATAAAAAAATTGGAATAAAAAACTATTAAATAGATTTTTTTTGCAAACGCTAAAAGAGACCCTGTGAAGCAATACAGTCAAACCTGGATAAGCCTAAGCCCTAAATTCAAAAAAATGTGTTTGTGGCATTGTGTTTTTGACCTATGTTTTGCTGGTGGCTCCTAAGCATGTTATATACCAAAACGTAGCCTAGAATCTAAGCTAAATTTTGATATACAAAATGCCCAGAAGACACTAGCAGAGCATAGGCCAAAAACACAATGCCACAAACACATTTTTTTGAATTTAGGGCTGTCGGCTTATCCAGGTTTGACTGTAATCCATCCCAATCAAACCTTCTTCACAATACTCTACTTTCGGAAGGGAATTAAAAGCGAGCTTCTTACTTTTTTTCCTTTCTTTATGCAACAGTTTTTGTTTTAATCTCTCAACTTTTATGCTATGCAAAAGTTTTTCATTAGTTTTTACTCTAAATTAGTTTGTGCATAATAACTTTGTTATCCTCCAGAAATAGATTTTTTTCAGCTCCTCATATGCTCTCTGTCTATATGTTGCTTTTCTGCATTTCCAGCCCAAATATTTGTTATTCCCCAAGAGTCTTATGCGATTATTAATCACCTCTAGCTTCTGAGAAAAATATGCGGCTCTTTTTTTTTTATAAAACAAAGCTGTTCACATTTTTGCTTCTATCAATGCTATAACTCTTCCGGGTTGTTGTCTTTTGATCTGATGCTTAAAGACAGGAATATAACTAACCATATTATCTAAATTAGAACGAGGGAGAACGATGATTTTGAGGCCGCTTTTGGAAGATGAAACCAACTACTCTGGGGCACTAGTCTTGTAAAAACAGCTATGCTGCACATCCCTCAACACATCCCAGCGGCAAGCAGACTTGCACCGCCACCACCCCCCTCGCCTCCTCACCACCAGCACCACCACTCCACACACCACCGAAACTCCTCTTTCCACAACGAGATC
The DNA here is from genome assembly GCA_000981365.1 of Subanguina moxae. Classification (NCBI taxonomy): domain Eukaryota; kingdom Metazoa; phylum Nematoda; class Chromadorea; order Rhabditida; family Anguinidae; genus Subanguina; species Subanguina moxae. Next base: position 5,721 of record BBSZ01008345.1, read on the forward strand.
TCAGAGCTCAGGTCTTCTATAGCCAATACTAAGACTAATCCTACAAATTTTCGGTTTTTCCGCTCAAGACAAATAGGTTTTTAAAATGGTGATACAGTCGAACCTCGTTAAACTGGCACCCCTAATTCAAAAAAATGTGTTTGTGGCATTGTGTTTTTGACCCATGTTTTGCTGGTGTCTTCTGGGCATGTTATATACCAAAATTTAGCTTAGATTCTAGGCTACCTTTTGGTATATAACATGCCCAGAAGACACCAGCAAAACATAGGTCAAAAACACAATGCCACAAACACATTTTTTTGAATTAGGGGTGCCAGTTTAACGAGGTTCGACTGTAAATGCCAAAATATGGCTATTCCCCGTTAAGAGAAATATTTTTGAGAGTATAGCGTATTTCCTCTCATAAGCCACCCGCGTGTCTTTTTTTTCAAACTTTGTCTAAGGGGGTGGATTATTAGAGCGAGGTGGTTTAACGGAGTCGATACTCAAGGACGGAAATTATGTCGAGCCGAGAAATTTAGGAGCCATCCTCTGCTTCCCTAAAAAATACAAACTTTAAATTCAAACCTTGAAAATCTCAATCTTAAATCCCGCTTTTCGTCCATCTCCGAATTATACAACGGTAATGCCTTCCTAAAGAAATAAATTTGCAACTTTGCAAGCAATAAATGTGTGAACATTTAGTGCCGAACGACTCAATTTGTACATTGAAAAACAACAGGATGTAGTCGACACGCGTTTGGGGGGACTGGAGCAGATTGACGAGGAGCCAGCAGGTGTCAATGTGCCCACCTTCAGGTATATTTCGCCATTAGGACCAGTTGACCATGGTTTCTATGCAGTTTTTTTGATTTTTTTGAAAAAGAGTACCCGTTTTTTGAAAAAATGTTTGACTCTACTGTATTATACCTACCCCCCCCCCCCCCCCCCAGATGTAACTACAACTATATATGTGTACCAACCACCCCTAATCATTTTTAGTTCCCTGAAAACGATAAACAAGTAGTTTTGGGCCGGTCCTTTGCGGTTCAGGCAGTTTTGTTTATTGCCTTGGTCCCCCCTGTGGTTTTTTTTTCGATAATTTTTCAAAATTTGTGTCCCCTTTCTCATTCATTCCGTATTCTTCATTACATTTTTCTAGACAACATGCAGTTATCATTAATCGATCAAAATGTGCTTGGTCAAAACTTTGACTTTCGATTACGCGAGCTTTTCCTCATGTCAAATGATTATTTCTTGTTGCTCTCACCGGTCTATATCCAAAATAAATCTTATCGAAAATTATGGATAGTGTAAGGCTTCTTGTTCATCTGCAATTCTTAATTTTTTGCAAAAAAAAACAGAAGAAGGGACAAAGTCAAAATTTCAAAACAGGGGGGACCAAGGCAATTTTTGGACATGGATTTTTTAGTAGAACCCTTGTTTTTTTCCTCCAATTAAACACTTTGTTTAGAGCCGAGCCAAAGACAGCAAGAGAGCGGTGGAAACAGGTGAATAAATTTTGAACAACAACTTCAAACAATCTTAGTTTCTTTAAGAAATTCCGAATCGCTCTTCCTCACGTTGGCCTTGTGTTCCTGTCGGCTGCCTATACACTACTTGGTAAACAACTTTTCTTACCCAATCTTCATTTTGGCATGGGAGTGAGCAAACTCGCACGCATCTAGTTAAAAATGAGAGTGAGACTCGCAATCAGGCCTGTGTTCGGAGGACAATATATTGTCCTCCGGCCTCCCCTCCGGAGGATTCCTCAAAATCTGGTGGGTTTTTTTCCTTTAATCCCTTTTCTACTCCCCCACCATTAGTTCTTTGCCCGTTTTCGTCATAGAAAGTCGGTTTTATGAAAAAGTTTTGCCTTGGCAGCCCTGTTTTAAACCCCAGGAACATGCCTGTGTGCAGAAAAAACCTCCGACCTCGGCCTCGGGAGATGGAGGAATTGGCCTCTCCTTTGGAGTAATCCTCTGGAGGCCAGCACAGGCCTGCCCAGGAACCAGAGTTACGTTTAGGGCGGGTCAGCATAGCTTAACCTAGGAAAAAAGCAATCCTCAGAGAAGGGAAAGCACTCCGATGTGGTCATTTGAGAAAGATATCGCGCCACTTGGAGCTCAAAGTAGTTGACGGCAGCCTGGTCACACTGGTTTGTCATCTGCAACGTCTCGATTGCAAGGACTAATTCGACAAGATGGATGCCAAATAGAGTGAGGCATATCCCATTGAGATGTTTATCTCGCATGCATCCCGGTGTTTTTAATGATATTCTGGCTTGAGAGTTATCCAACTAATACTTTTATGAGGTTTAAGCTCGCCGACCTTGTTTCTCGTATCTTTGCTCTGCCATTTTGTCGCAATTTTTTTTCGAAAACTGACTCGCACCTCCAACTGCCAATATTACCCCATAATATACTAATGAAAAAATTTTATTTCAGGCGCTGCAATATTTCATCATGTAAGTTTGTGTAAAAAGAGCATGCTCAGGTGTTGTACTCAGTGGACTTACCGTTTGAATGAACCACTTTTGGTACAATACTGGTGTACCACCAGTCACTCCTGTTATACTTCTCTCCCCTAAGCGAAAATTCAAATGGGCGCCAAAAAGGTTGGATTGGTGCCTAGACTATCCCTTATTCAGATTTGACCCTTTGTGATGCGCAATTTGGCCAAATTTTTTGGTCATCAACCAAAAAGATCGGCCAATCAGCCATTTTACCACCCGAGAGCTGAGCTGGATCCCTTCAAACAACTCACTGACTTATTTTTTGTGCAATTTAGTTTTCAATTTTCAGTTTGAAGCACCATTCGAAGCACATATCAGGAACAATACATCACGCAGGTTTGTCAGCTATCTATTCCAAACTGGGTGACTTGTCCACACACATAACTTGGGGAGGTATATCCTACTACCGCCAAATTGTCCTTTTAATAACGGACAACTATTCTTTTTTCTCACATTTTTCAACTGGCCTATTTGCAGAGTTCAAGCGCTTAAGAGTAAAGTAATCTCAGAATTATGGGCACTATCAGCTGAATCCAATCACACCTCGTTTGATGAGTGGTCACACATTGCCAATATGGGGTGGGTTGACTATTAATTTGCCGCTCATGCTATTTTTGTGGATTATTATCTGGAATAATTCAGCATGAACATGGTGATCAGAGACGTCTTCATCGACTACACCAAAAACTATATGACTCCAGACGATATCGTAAGTAGTTTGGCAACCACTTTCGCTGATGTGAAAGTTTGTTTTGATCCCTTTCTTAATCACTTTCTTGTTCAGATCTACGGAACGGGTCCCACTAAATGGTCTTTTTGTGCAAGTGTTTTCTTCTCCTGGACAGCTATAACCACAATTGGCTACGGTTAGTCTTTTCCCTCTTTTGTCATCTTATTTGTTGAAAAGTTGGCTTGAAAGCAGGGATAAAAATGAAAAATTGCTAGTCAACATAATAGGATGGTCACTTTTCAATGCCCTCCTAAGTTTATTCGCCATTTATTAGGTTAGCGGGCTCTAGAGTGGTAGACTCACTGGTGAGTAAGGAATATCGGTAACTCACCAAAATTCCCGTGGGTCTCATTCTCTTAAAAAATTAAAAAAATTTGAAATTTCTAGCTGAGGCTTGGTCATTGGTGTCCACTAGAGTTGTAGACTCACTGGTGGGTGTCCATGGGCCCAGTGACTCACCGATGAGTCACCGGTTTTCAACGATGAATTACCGATGACTCAGCCGATTTTGGTTTACTGGGGCCCACCGCATACAGAAACACTGGGATACATGTCATTTTTATGCTTCCACAGTCTGTTTCCCGGTGACTTATTTCTCATGTGTGTATGCGCATCTCAACCGACTTTTTATGCGAGAAAGTGTCGTAAAATGTCTTTTTTTTTATCATTTTATAGCGAGGGTTACAGTCGAACCTCTCGGCTACCCTCTTCAAGCTAAATTTCAGGTCACATTGTGCCACTCACACTCAAAGGTCGCATTTCCTGTCTTTTATACGCTCTCTTTGGGATTCCCCTCATTCTGGTTACTATTGCTGATATGGGACGGTTTTTGTCAGGTAGAATATTTGCCTTTTCGACCCTGTTTCTTTGTTACCGTATTCTCTCTAATAAAACCACACCCCCTTATTCAAAATCGTGTTTTTGGCATTGTGTTTTAGGCCTACTTTTTCCCAACAAGTCTTAGGCAAGTTACCACCCAATTTATAGCTAAAACAATAAGCTACAATTTGAGTGGTAACTTGCTTGGGAGTTGTCTCCAAAAAGTAGGCCAAAAACACAATGCCAAAAACACGATTTTGAATTCGGGGGTGTGGTTCTGACCGGTGGTCCAAAAGTTCGTGGACAAACTTCAAAAAAATGTGTTTGTGGCATTGTGTTTTTGGCCTATGTTCTGCTAGTGTCTTCTGGGCATGTTATGTACCAAAATGTAGCCTAGAATATAAGCTAAATTTTGGTATACAACATGCCCAGAAGACACCAGCAGAACATAGGTCAAAAACACAATGCCACAAACACATTTTTTTTTGAAGTTTGTCCACGAACTTTTGGACCACCGGTTATTAGAGAGAATACGGCAATCCAAATTGTTTAGGAGGCATAATCTGGGTTCACCACACTCTTCGAAAACTGCGCAAAGTGGCCGGCCATAGATGTCGATGGCTGTTTTGTCTGCTCTGCTGTCGCATGTGTCGCTATTTGAGGAGGAAGCGACAAAAACCTGTTGTTGCCAACAACAACAACAACAACCAGCTAAAAGTCATGGGCTGCGCCGCCATAGAGGACCAACAGGTGAAGAAGAACACCAGCAACAGTGCCCTCAATAGTGTCAAGCCTTCTGTGGTGGTCAACCATGTGGGTGGTAGTGGTGCTAAAGCTGCAAAAGCTCAGAGATTTGTACTCAAGAAAAAAAGTAATCGACCTCTGCCAACCAGGCATGCCGACTCTGTCTCAGATGCGGGCACTTTTGAGGGTGGGTAGTGGACAGAAGTTTGACAGGAATAAATCATTTTGCACCTTTAGACATTTCCGATATTCACACTCAAGATGATAGCGACAAAACAGTGAGCACCAACAGTGAAGACACCCGTGCTAGAGCCGACGAAATAGAGGAAGAGGATGAGGAGGAAGATGAGGACGAATTTGGACAACTGCAGTCAGAACGGCGGGTCTCAGTCATGTTCATTTTGGTGGTGATGCTGGGTGAGTTGTGATAGAACCTCGATTTAACAC
>BBSZ01008345.1:10987-28723 GCA_000981365.1 Subanguina moxae
ATTTAACGCACCCCCTACCCTTTTACCTCAATTTTTGACATCTTTTGCTTATGTTGAATGCAGCTGCTCCAGTTGAGTAGCTAACTTGGTGAGCAAAATCAGCTCTAAAACGTATACAGTTGAACCTCGGTTATCCGGCACCCTGAACCTGATTTGGTTGGCCGGCAAAGAAATAAAGGAAAACTTACCTCCAGTTATCCGGCACTTCATTTATCCGGCACCTCGGTTATCCGGCACCCCCAAGTCAGTCCCAACTATGAAAATTAAACTCGTTTAACCGGCACCTCTCAATTTTTTCGAAATTTAGCCGAAAATAAAATTTCAATACACTAAATTTGAATTGCCTTCAAGTATATTTTAAATTTTTGGGGCAGACGAAAGTTAAATTTTGCTCATTTGTTGTGTTTATTTTTTTCTGTTTCTTTTTTCTTGCTGCTCTCTACATTTTTTGTAGGACAGCCAGCAAGCCGACAGTGAAACCTCCGATGTTGACGAAGAAGACACCAATCCAGTGATGCCGCCGATCACAAGCCTCGAAGCCCTAAAGGCCATGAAAATAGTTCGTCGTTTCATCGAGAAAAATTCAGACAATCCAGCTACTCTAAAGTACAGCGACGCCTTGGACGAATTCATCTACCAACATCGGGCCAAAATAGAAACTCAAAAGAAGCTGACCGATTATTTTCACTGATTGTTATGAATGGTTGATTCTTTATGGTTGATTCGTTTAGCAATAAATTTTATCGTACTTGTATAAATGAAAACCTCAGTTATTCGGCATTCCAGTTATCCGGCACCTCGTTTATCCGGCACCCTGAGGCCGGTCCCCAGGGGTGCCGGATAAACGAGGTTTGACTGTATATTCACGATTGTGACACTTTGTAATCGGTATTTGACCATAATAATCAGCCACCGCATCAATTGCAGGCTACACAGCTGGAGGCGCTTGTCTGATGCAGTTGTGGGAGCGATGGAGCTTTGTGGATGCCTTCTATTTCTGTTTTGTAACAGTCACCACCATTGGGTTTGGAGATATAGTGCCTCAGAATGTGGACTTTCTGCCCGCCACACTCGCCTACATTGTTATCGGCTTGATTATTACTACAATGTGTATTGGTAGGACTGGCGCATGATTTCTGCTTTCAAATAATAAATGTGTACAGACCTGGTGGGCAGTGAATACATCCGCGACATTCACTTCTATGGTAGGACTCTGGGCCGAAGTTTTCTAACAATCGGCGGCAAAGTGGTGCATTTGGGTGAAGTGTTCAGCTATGTGGCCTTTTTGCAGAAAAGTTACGGCCTTACGCCTGACCAGCTCGATAGGTTGGCACAATTGCCGGAGGTTAGTTGGAGAAATTAGGAAGGTGTACCGTAGTTTCTCTAATAACTAGAGACCGCATTCATATGCCAAAAAGTTGGATCCACAGTTGGGTCCAACCATTTTTTTACTTAAATTTTTGACACCTTTTGCTTATGTTGGTGTCTCTAAGGCAAAAAGTGGTAAGGATCCAAAATTTGTCGGTCTTTTATAGACAACTCAACAATTTTGCCTTTAAAAAATCCAACTCTCTAAATCAAGGGTTAAATTGAGAGTTGGATTTTTAAGAGGTGGAATTGTTGAGTTGTGTAAAAACGACTGGCAAATTCAGAATCCTTACGACTTTTTGCCTTGGAGACATCAACATCAAAATGGGCAAAAGATGTCAAAAATTGAGGTAAAAAATGGTCGGACCCAGCTGTGGATCGAACTTTTTGGCGTACATTTGCACCCTCTCAATTTAAAATCGTGTTTTTGGCATTCTGTTTTTGACACCCTTTTCGCGGATGACTCTCAGGCAACTTACCAACTAAATTTTAGCTTATTATCTTAGCTACAATTTGGGTGGTAAATCGCCTGAGAGTTACTTACAAAATATGGGTAGAAAACAGAATGCCAAGAACACAAGTTTGAATCAAGCAGATGGGGCCTTACCGTATAACCTCTACAGTCGAACCTCGTTAAACTAGCACCCCTAATTCAAAAAAAAAGTGTTTGTGGCATTGTGTTTTTGACCTATGTTTTGCTGGTGTCTTCTGGGCATGTTATATACCAAAACGTATCCTAGAATCTAAGCTAAATTTTGGTATATAACATGCCCAGAAGACACCAGCAAAACATAGGTCAAAAACACAATGCCACAAACACATTTTTTTGAATTAGGGGTGCCAGTTTAACGAGGTCCTCCCCACTCTCTCGTCACCACGGTCGGTGGTCAACCATTTTTTACTACTCAACCACCCGACAATTGGGTACTCAGACCATACCCAAAAATATAGCTGCGATTCAGGGCTATATTTTTGAGTATGGTCTCAGTATCCAATTGTTGGGTGGTTGAGCTGTGAAAAATGGTTGACCACCGACCGTGGTGAGGAGAGAGGGGGAAGGATTAATAGAGGTTAGAGGGTATTTGAGAAAATACAGTAAACGGCATAAGTGCCGAACTGTGAATGCGGAAAGAATAGCAGAAATGTCGTGACACAAATTCCAAACTAAAGGAAACCCCAAATACGGATTTGACACCCCACTTGATGAGCATGGAAAGTTGAAGGTACTGACCCTGTTCTTACAAAAGACTCAGAGATATTGGTTTTTAGTGAAAACAATCAACCAACTCAGCATTTTGTTCTGTTATCTGAGAGCTGTGCTTTAGTTGGATGTTGTGCCATTTGTTAAATCTGAAATATTTGCAGGAATATCTGCTCGATTGTCTGATCAATGGTCGGCAGCCAGACTTGAATTGGTAAGTGTAAATTTAGAAAAAGAAAAAAGTTTAGTTTATCGATTCAGGATTGGCGGCAGGCCCTTCATCCCTCCAGACATCTACTACTTCAAGTGGATAGAACAGCCTCGTACGCTCAGCTTCACCTCCGAAAGAGTGTTGGCTTCCATGGAATCAGAGGTGGATTTGAACACTAGGTATGGCTATATCACTGGAATACCATTTATTATCTCATTTCTGGCTGAAGTATGGTATCGGGTGTATAATATCTAGGGTTGGCCTCTCGCATTGCTCAATCTGCCCGCATCCCTCCCTCCCATATTACTCCATCCCCTTCGCATACCTCGCTGCCGTGACGAAAAGTACCCAAAATGCCTGCCGTCATCCCTCCCCAGTGGGGAGTCCCCACTGAAGGGAGGCCAACCCTAATGATATCAGACGAATCCTCTCAAAACACCCTGAAACATGTTTTCTCAGTGTTTTAGCACCTGAAAAGTAAAAAATGCGTTTTTTACGCGGCTGTAGGTGTTTTTATATATCAGCGCTAGAAGTTTTACAAAAATTGTGGGCTGCCCCCTAAAAGCATGTTTGCAGCATGATTTAAGTGCTAAAACATTAGAAGAAGAGGTAAAAATGTGGTGAACATCATATTTTGGCTGATTTTGCAAAGTTTAGTCGATGCTCCACAGCCAGGACACTTACTCCACGGGAATATTACCAAAGAATTTTGGTGCACTACTGCAAACAAATGCAACAACAGAATGCGGCCGCAGCTACAGCGGCTGCGGCCACTGGAGGCAACACAGCCGCACTAACAGCTGCAATGGCCAAGAATGAGGCGATCTTTGCCCAAAATCAGAACACCTTGTTCACCCATTGATGTTCTCTTCGAAATGTGATATGGATTAATAGAATCGTTGTTCTAACTAGTCGTTTGCTGGTTCACTCTTAATTTCGACTTTCATTGCAAAAATACTGCCAACTTTTTGGTTACAGTCAAACCTGGATAAGCCGACAGCCCTAAATTCAAAAAAATGTGTTTGTGGCATTGTGTTTTTGACCTATGTTTTGCTAGTGGCTCCTAAGCATGTCATATACCAAAATGTAGCCTAGATTATAAGCTACATTTTGGTATATAACATGCCCAGAAGACACTAGCAGAGCATAGGTCAAAAACACAATGCCACAAACACATTTTTTTTTTTGAATTTAGGGCTTAGGCTTATCCAGGTTTGACTGTACAATGTAACAGATTTATAAAATTATAAAACCTTGAGAATTTTTTGATCACTGGTAAAACATTATAGAAGACTTTAACCACATTTACTACGAAACAACTAAACTACTACGGAAAACACCAAATACACAATCACTGATGCTTATTCCGGCAATGGTGAACATATAACCTATAGCCAGCCGTAAATTTGGAGACTGGACAAGTGCTCTTATATTCAAAAATTTTTATTAAACATTTTTTCATGTACGCAATATACAGACCATAGTGAAAATGGTCACAGAAATTGTTAAAAATAAGGCGCAATAACATCCGTTTACATTTGATCAGCAACACCTGGGTATTATGGTGGATATTACAATCACCAAAAATTTCGAGGAGAGCGAGAATAAAAGTACATTTTCCTGGGTTTTTTTTTTTATTCATTTTACCAGTTTTCCTGCAATTCATTGGTCTTTTAATTATAATATTTCATCTCTAACTTTTTAGCTTTGAAATTCTTGAGATGGACAGCAGTGTGGACAGAGGTTGGTCATAAAATTTTTTACAACCAATAATTTTATGATCTTTAATATCAACTGGCCGAACTTGAGCACAAACTACTCTATGCTTCTAGCAGAGATTTATTGTGACATAGCTGCTTTTGCGGACTGTAATACATGTTGCACACTAGCACTTATGTCGTCACGTTCAAGTGGCTATTTCATTGCACAACCTTGTATTTGAAGGGTATAAATTGGCAAACACTATGTGTAGGGAACACTTTTTCATGTTCACAATGCTCTACGAATATTTTTAGACGATTTCCAGAAGAACGTCGAGGAAATGAGCCGCTTGGTCAAAGCGTTGGACTCCAATGGATTTCAAGACGAAACAGAAGAAGTGAAGGTTGGAGTGGTTGCCTGTATCAAGAAATTGAAGGAAAGTTTCCTACGGTATGTTTTTAGATTTAGCTACAAAAAATTCCAAAATTTTAGCCACAAACTCGATCACGAAGAGCCTGATTTGGATGCTCAGCCGGAGGAGGTATGGAATAGGCATGTAATCGATTCAATTAAATAGATATTAATTTTTAGAATTTGACTTTGAATGTTCCTCCCGGTACCTCGTCTGTAAGTTTCGATACCGCTTTTAATCGGCTTGCCTAAAAACATCGTAATTTTTTAGCAAAAGGCTACACCAGCAAAAGGGATGGGCCATTTTCTTCGCTCTATTATCAATCCAGCTAAGGTACTTTCTCCGAATCCTAACGATGAAATCGCGAAGACTTCGAAGAAGTACTCAGTAAAAAAGCGAGGGAATTGACAGCAACAGATATATTGAGACATTTTTTTCGCTATTTTCCATTGATCTTCCATGTTTTCGTCGCACGAGCTAGATAAATAAGAATTTGACTCTTATTTCTTCATCAGATGTGGTTTTCAAGGGTGATCATGGTTATATCCAGGTATCTGTGACCAAAGTGATACAGAATTTGATTTCAGCCATCCACCAACCAAGCCATGTGGATGTCTAGTTGGTGTGAATTTTCTTTCTTACTTTCAGGTTCTTTAAAAAACCGTTTTTTTGTACTACTTGGGGTATCCTAAAGAAGGTTTGACAGGGGTGAATCACCTTTTGTGGGCTATTTTTTTAGTGAAATTTAAAAATCTTCTTCAAAATTTTCAAAACTTTTTTTTTACCAAAATTTTTGCCTTGCTCCTCCAGAGTATAGAACTTCACATTCATATCAGAGACAAAGCTAGTTTTATTGCTGTCATTCTCTTAATTTTGCCATTGTTCTCGTGGCGTATAATTCATTGAAGTCAAAAATTTCTAGCTCCTTATGTTTCAGCCAAAACCAACCAAATTGTGCCCAGAGGTTTGTTGTATCGAGGGTTCGTTATATCGACGTTTGACTGTTTTGAATCGGTGTTTTAATTTGTCCTAGTTTGCATTGGCGCAATCGACCGCGGCCCTAAAAATTTTCGCCTGCTTTTTAGAAAAGGATTAGTAAAATATGCATACCAAAAACTAGGTTTTACTGCATCACAAGAATAATCACGCAAAGTTTTACGTGGCCAACAAGCGTAAGCATGTCATTTAGACCGTGAACTCAACAAAAGCGATATCCGGAAAACGACGGTGGCAGAACTTGTCTTTGATGAGTGCAATGCGGCGGAAAAGCTTCTGAAAGAGAAGGTGTGCAATCGTTTCTCAAGACTTCCTGGCGAAGAGCTATTCGAAATGGACGCTCGGGTCAGTGATTTTTTAAGCTATTTCGACTGATTACCTGTCATTGTTATGTACTGTTGATTAGATAGCTGACGAAGTGCTACACACTTATTCACTCCAAGCTCTACCAAGTCTGCCGAGAATATCCAAAGTATATGTGGCTTGCCGACCAAGTGGTTTGTCATTTTCACTTTTAGATCAACTAGTCTCAGTTATTTTTTTAGATCCAAAAATCCTTTGCGCTCCAAGAAACATTTGGCTTTAAGAATATTTGACACTTCCTACCGTTAAAGACGTTGCAGAGACAAAGTATATGGTTTGTTAAAGACTTTCTTAAAAGTATATTGATTGTTTGTGGCATGTTTGAAAATAAAGTGCGTGATGAAATTGCGTTTGTTTTGTGTTTTATACTGGATGGTTGGTTTTTTATTTGCTGGTCTAAAAAAACCAAGTGACTACAAGTAGACGCTAAAGACATTGAAAGAGGAAATGATCAATTAGAATCCATAATCATAGGTTCCGATGTTACCTGGCTTAACACGTGAAGCACTGACGGTAAGACCGAATCATTCTGGTGTAGAATCTCACGGAGAATACGAATCTAAAAGCCGTTTTTCGATAGGAAAAATATCACTTGGGATTTCGGCCTATTTCTGAATAGCGTCAAAACCGGAGACAGCGGTTGCATTAAATTAGCTGATACTCGAATATTTTATACTTCTACTCCCCATTAGAAAGGGCGAAGAGTGAGCTTTCTGACGGCTACTCACTTGCAGCTACATTGTTATTACATCATTATTTATTTAGCTGTTTTCATGCGTCCAGAGCTGCTTCTCGAGTGATTTATGTCTCAGGTATGTTTGTGTGCGCATCTCAACTCCAAGCTCTCGAGTTCCCGTCGCTAGGGCACCAGTAAAGTCGCAAGTGCTTGTGCCATTGATCTCACAAAAGCAGTAAGGAAAGAGTGCTCACAGAAGTTGGATAATAATTTATTCTCTGTCTATCTAGTGTCAATCTCATAACTCAATCTCCTATGTTGTAGATATAAAGCTTTTTTCTGGACAATCCTCTTGGTTTATGATGTCTTGTTTTCGGTGCTCCTGTAGCACTTAGAAAATTTGCCATTCCTTCTACCCTTGTTCCAGCGATTTGTTGATTTTTAGGAGGAGAGCCTCTAAGGCTGCTTGCTGGGAAATCTTCTTCCTCTTCTGATGAAGAATCTTCCTGTTGGCTAAGTGAATGCAGAATGTCTGTGCGTGCCACTTGATCAGTTTGGGCGGCTGATGTCATCTTCCTCTCCTCTGTTTGTGTGTCTATGTTGCGCATTTTCTGTCTGTCAGTCATCTTTTGGTTCAGCAATCTGCGTCTGAAACGAATTCTTTTGAATTATTTTCGCCGAAAACATATGGACACAGACTCACTGATGACTGCTCATTAGACGCGTCAGAAATCGATCTGAAAGAGCCATATCTTTGCTGTATTTCTGAACTGCATCATCTGAAATCTTTTCCGGTTTGTGAGTTATCTTGTCAAAGTTCAAATTCTATCAAAAATCTTTTACCTCCTCCATCTTCTTCTATGGCTTCGGTATCTTTTTGGTTTGGCACAGAGACTGCAACAGTGTTGGCTGAAGTTTTTCGCTGCTCTCCAATACTGGTGGCCATTGAATGCTTTCGTTTTTCCGCTAAATATGAAAATAAAGAATATGCTCTTCTATTTCTAGGTTTTTTTGCTCTTACAGTAAAACCTCGATATAACCAATTCTCCGGGGACCAGCCAAAATGTTCGTTATATCGAGCATTTTGTTACATCAAGGGTTTCGCTACATCGAGGGTATTCAAACCAAAACTAATTGTAGGGTTCGTTATCGAGGTTTTTCAATATTCTAACTGCCATAAAATAAGAGTACCATTTACCCCTAGCCATTTAGGGCCCTAAAAAGCCGGTCGTTTTGGGCCGGTCCTTTGCGGTTAAGGCAGTTTTTTTTTTCTGGAAACCATTTGCGCAATTTTTTCGCCCTTTGACCATGTTTTTCTCACTGGACTATGGCAAGAAAGGCCTGCAATGCATTTATTTCTGCAGAATCTTGCTCGGATTCATCTCACAGGTAAGCCTGTGCGCGCATCTCGATTTCGCATCCAGAGAAGCAGCTCTGGGTGCATGAAAATAGCATGCATGCCAGAGCTTTTTTATGCAGTAGGTCCCTGTAGGGGTATAATACAGTAGCACCAAAATACCTGCTAAATTTTTCTTGAAGTCGTTGTCAATTGAGCGAATAATTTTTGAGAAGATGCCCTCAATCTCCATCTGGATTATGTTGATCGACATGCTCACCTACAAAACAAAATTTATGCGAAAACCAAGCACATCCTAAACCCCACCACTGAAAGTCCTATCAAGATGAGCAGGAAGCACATGCAGGCCATTTTGTGTTCAGCAGTGGTGTCTCCCAGGCCTAAACCAACCACAATTTAGAAATAGAGACGCATACAGTCAACCATCGATATAGTCTACTTTCTTGGACCTCCATTTGGCCAGAAGTCATATGTAGTTCATCTTTTTCGGGTCGGTGTCAATATTTCGTCGACAAATACTTCTTCTCGACAAAAATTTCGTCACATATTATCTATACTGAGTTGATGGCTGTCTTTGCTCCCCTAAGGTATACTACGTTATATTAGAAAATTCTACCATGTTTTGGTCACTGGAGCCGGGCAAGAAGAGTTTTTAGTTTTTATTTCTACATCAGATGTGATTTTTCAAGGGGTAGATTATCCAAAGGGGATCATGGTTATTTCAGGGGTGTCCCTGACCAAAGTGATACAGAATTTGGTTTCAGCCATCCACCAACCAAACCAAGTGGATGTCCACTTGGTGTGAAATTTTGCCCGAGTCCCTCTTTTTCTCTGTCCCAACTTCCACACTATATCGAGAATCGGCTGTATACAACAAAACGTTTTACCTATGGTTGTAAGCGAGATGAAGAAGAAATAGGCGGCCTGGAAGAAGGTCCAGTTCTGAAGGAAACAAAAGATGGCAGCACAGACGAAAATCCACAGCAAGAGCACCACTATGGCACATGTCAGTGGGATTTTGGTGGACTCTTCCTCCTCCAACCGTCTTTCTTCACTGGTTTGGCTGTCCGAATTGGCTCTACCGACGATGAATTGCTGGTCTTCTATGTCTTCCTACAATCGAAGTTGTGGTGCGCTATCATTTGGTATACATTTTTCAATTGAAAAGTCTTTCTTTTGCAGATTATAAACACTTTGCAAAGGCGATTAACGGCTGGAGAAGCAAAATGCGCACTCACTTCTATGCCTTGTCTACACCAAACTTTTAACCGACTGCCCATTATTTTAAAAGTCAATTTGTAGCGTTTTTCTTCTAGTCTCTTCCTATCTTTTCCAAATTTTGCTATAAATTCGTTGTTTTACCGACAAATGGCTTCAAACGAGGATACTGTGTGGACAAGGTACACGGTGAATTCCGGGTCGCCAAAATCGCGCCAGACGGAATTTTCGAGTCCGTGCTTTTTTGACATATTTTTTCGTATTTTTTTTATTTGTTCATTGCTTCTATGAGCCTGTTTGGTGTCTTTGAACCCAAAATGGCCAAGAAATGGGAAAAAAACTGTCTCAAATGATACGAATTTGAAAGTTCGTCCGGCTTGTCCGACCCGCAACCGTGGACACACCTGTGCAAGTTTTACTCAGACAATGTTGAGCAGGGAAAACTGCATAGTTGTTCAGCATTTAGTGGCCAAAGAAGTCCCCAAAAACCACTGTCTATGACATTCTAAAGCGTTTCGACAGTGATCTGCCGGCTACACGACAGTCGGGCTCAGCTGCATCAAATGCAGTAATGAGACGAGTCTGGAGCGTCTTTTCAACAACAAAGGCAACATTTGGCAGCGCCAAGCTGCTGAACAGTTCCACCCTAGCCAGACAACAATCCACAACTCTCTGTGGAAGCCAAACATTGAAGCCCGCAAAGAAGAGCGCATTCCTCAAGACACTGAACAGCAAATCTCTGTGTGGACGACTTTAGAGAAAAATTTCCAAATTTCTCTTGGATCATCGACGACGCATCTCCAGCATAAGCCCGTCGCAGTAGACCATACTTAAGAGTCGTCTTCACAAAGTATGCCAAAATACAGTGTCCCAAAAACAAGATTTTAAGTCAAGAGGCGTTAATTGGGGGGGGGGGGGAACAGTAGCTTACCTCTTCACACTCAATAATGAATTTGGGAATTCTTTTTCCGGCTCTTTTAGAAGGAGAGAAGTGTGGGATGAGCCTGTGTATGCAGTCCTTCCAAATGACTGAATTTGGCTATTTTTAAAAATGACAAGTAAAAAGTAGGAAAGTAGTAGTAGTACACCGTGTTAGCTGGTAGAGTCCACCTCCCCAAACGTTGAGCACTGTGACCACCAAAGGAATTCCAACTAATGCGTATAAAACAGTGAAGAGTTTGCCGGCAATCGTTTCAGTAACTATGTCTCCATAGCCTCAAAAACAATTATTTGGATGAGGGGATGGAAAGGCTGGTCAGACCAATAGTGGTGTAGACAGTTCCAGCAAAATACAGGCCTCCCCAGATAGTCCACTTGCTGGTCTGCTTTCCAAGGGCTGTTTCCTGTCCACTAAAACCCATCAATCGGTCGTAGTAGTCGAGGGTGGTGTTCAATTCTCGACTCAACAAGCGGCTCACATTCACCTACAAATGTAAAGTGAATAGAAGAGAAAAGGAAAAGATTCAAAGGTACTTGTTCACTTGGGCGAGGGGGGGGGTCGCATTTTTTTTCGTTTTTAGCGTAAAAAAATTACTTAGGAGTCATTTAAACATGATTCCTAAAATGCGCTACGGTGTACAGTCAAACCTGGATAAGCCGACACCCCTAATTCAAAAAAATGTGTTTGTGGCATTGTGTTTTTGACCTATGTTTTGCTGGTGTCTTCTGGGCATGTTATATACCAAAATTTAGCTTAGATTCTAGGCTACGTTTTGGTATATAACATGCCCAGAAGACACCAGCAAAACATAGGTCAAAAACACAATGCCACAAACACATTTTTTTGAATTTAGGACTGTCGGCTTATCCAGGTTTGACTGTATAACTTTTTTTCAACAAATGATCAAAATGGCCACCTTCGGCCGCAATACAACAAGGGAGACGTTTTGGAAAATTATCAACTGCTTTCTTTATCATATCCAGTGGAAGACGTCTCCATTCTCCTTGCAACCACTCTTTGAAATCAGCGATGGTTCGGTCTGAGCACTCCAAGCACGCTCTCTTCTCCAGTTCCGGCCAAACAAAGTAGTCCATTCCGTTTCCTTCAGCAAAATTCAGTCTTCACTCTCCATCGTCCCGAGTGCAATGAGTGTGGACACTGATCGAGTCGGGAAAGTTCTGTTGAATGCATTGCTCAGTTTCGACCGCCCGTCCATTGTATATGAAATGAAAGAAGAGAAAAAGGGTTATTCAATGATACCAAACAATTTGTGGTAAAGAGTGTATTTCATCATCAAAAATAAGGTTTAAATTTAAATTCGTACGAACTTTTGCCTCACCCAATAGAACAGGACCAATAATTGTACAAACCTCTTTAACAAAAAAATACTGTAGATCATAAAGGAGTCTGTCCCTAGCCAAACTGCTTTTCACAGCCACATTTTCCATCTTCAGCCGCAAACTATTAAGCTCGTTGGGTGCTTCGATGACACAAAAACAGACAGCACCCAACAAGCTGTATAAAGCCAGCACCAAAAGCATGAATAGATGAGAGAGATGGTATTCCTCATACTTGTTCACCACCAAATTCCAAAACATTGCCGCTTATTTATCTACCAAAAAAGCACTAGCACAAGAGTAACACAAGCAGGTGGAAAAAAAAAAATTAGAAATAGATAAGGAAGCGGTCCCAGCAAAAAAATGGGTCATTTGTTTAATTTACATTTGGCTGGGAATAAATCAAGGAGGGGTTTGGCCAGCCTGGAGGCCCTCAACTTTTTGGATCATTTGTGATTGATTGGGTCTCAGCCGTGCCTATTAATCACTCTCAGTCTTTGCTTCTTTTTTTATTTAAGTTCTCACTAGAAAGAGTAACAAACAAACAAAGAGGCGGCTGTTGTTAGAAGGTGGCTTTACTGGGTGTGAGGTTTTGTGCACTCTTCATGCACTGCCTCTCTCTAGGCGCTTTTGAACAACAGCAAGTCAAGCTTTCCTTTGTGTCACTTTATAGTATAGCAAAAAGGAGAAAAAAAAATGAATCGCTACTTATCCATTTCACATTTGACTATTTGTTTGGCGCTACTCGGCTATACACCCTCAGAACTTCTCGGCCAGAGGGTTGCTTTGGATTTCCCGGTTTGCAGCACAAGTATTCCTGTTCATCTCCAAAATTACTAAAGACTTTTTTGTGGGGTATCCTCTTTCACTATCTTGAGCACATTTTTCTTAACAGCCTCAAGATATGCAAGTGCAAAGCTTAAAATTGGATGTTGTTCTGGTAGAAATGCGCCTATTCCATTTTTTTTAATATACAGTCAAACCTGGATAAGCCGACAGCCCTAAATTCAAAAAAATATGTTTGTGGCATTGTGTTTTTGACCTATGTTTTGCTGGTGTCTTCTGGGCATGTTATATACGAAAATATAGCTTATAATCTAGGCTACATTTTGGTATATAACATGCCCAGAAGACACTAGCAGAGCATAGATCAAAAACACAATGCCACAAACACATTTTTTTAAATTTAGGGGTGCCGGCTTATCCAGGTTTGACTGTATAGGAAAATGGGTCGCTACTAGAATAAACTCCCCCAAAAAAAAAATCAAGTTTTCTAAAAATGCTTAAAAACAAATTTTAAATAATAATTTCGTTATAAAGAGGCCAAAATAGTAACTTAGAGGGGAATAAGGGCTGAATTAGGGGAGGGGGGAGAGGGTAAGAGAGTCATATGAGGCCACTAATATGAAGAACCATTTATCCGTTACCCTTATTAAAGCAGAGCAAAAAGTGCCTCTAGATGCATGTCTTGATCAAGAGTATTGCTCGGATTCATCTCGCAGATAAGGCTGTGCGCTTATCTCTAACTCTCAAGCCCCCTTACAGGGGCTCGGCGACTTAGAGATGGGATGCGCACACAAACATATACCTGAGACATAAGTCAGTCGAGAACAAGCTCTAAATGCATGAAAATAGCATGCATACCAGAGCTTCTTTATGCGGTAGGTCCCTGTAAAGGACACTATCTTCAAGATCTTCTCCTTTCCTACAGAGTGGCCCCTTACTTGTCCCTTCCCCTCCCACTATACCCCTCAAATCCTTTAAAATAGCTTTTGTTTGTTTTTTTGACATAAAATATACTTAAAAATGGTTTCTAAACACTTTTAGAAAAATTTTTTGGGCAGGAGGTATAACTGATTAGGTCTGAGGATTGGGGAGGGGTATTACCGAGTAGCGCCCAAAACCCTTGCTTTATTTTTTTAGATCGCTAAAATCATTATTTTGCCTTTGTTGGATAAATTTTTGTATTTCTAACATCTATGGAATACAACACATTCTAGCAAAAAGCCTCCGTTCAACAATTAATTTTATTAAACATTTAGTGTGTGTGTACTCGCTAGGAATAGATTAAATGCACAATCTTTATGCAAAACTCATGCAGTGTTCAAATGGCAGAAGGCGCTGAGTGGCTGACAAGAGCAATTCTGCTAAGTGGACTAGTTGAGAATGGGCTCTTCAAAAAATGCGTACATTTCATTATGCTGTGCTTGCCTTCTGTCACACCACAAATTAGTTTTGGCAATTTTAAAGATGTGCTCAACTACGATATCTGCCGCTTTTCCAAAACATGTTTTAACCACTTTTTCCGCATTTTAACACTGATATTATTGGGGCGCGGCTCTTATTGCCCTCTTACAGTAACAAAAACATGGCAAGAGTTTTAAAATTGGGTATCCACAGTGTTTTCGAAAAATACATCTACACCTAAAGTAGGGCCACACTTAAGCCTACAGCTACACTACGCCAAAAACCTACACCTACAGTTAAACTTACACCTACAGTTAAACCTACACCTACAGTTAAATTTACACCTACAGTTAAACCTACACCTACAGTTAAACTTACACCTACAGTTAAACCTACATCTACACCTACGGTGTAGGTTTAACTGTAGGTGTAGGTTTAACTGTAGGTGTAAGTTTAACTGTAGGTGTAAGTTTAACTGTAGGTGTAAGTTTAACTGTAGGTGTAAGTTTAACTGTAGGTGTAAGTTTAACTGTAGGTGTAAGTTTAACTGTAGGTGTAGGTTTTTGGCATAGTGTAGCTGCAGGCTTAGGTGGGTACTCGTGGCCGAGTGGTTGAGTTTCGAAGGGTGCTCTATTACAAAGTTTCGATTCCTGGTTGGGTTGTGTGTAGATAAAGGTTTTTATTCTTAAAGTGAGTGGGTGACGTGTTCTGTAAGTCCTCCAATATTTCAGTCTTAAAACGCAGAAAAAAGTTTAAAAAACGGTTTTGAGAGGTCGGCGAATATTGCGGTCCAAAAAAGTGTGCTTTTGGTTTGAGAATTTGATGAAATAGCTTTACAGTGTCTAATCTCAAATGGTGGTAAACAATATAGTATTGTGCACCTGCTTCAGCTTAAAAGGTATTTCCTCTTTAGCTCAAGTGTTTTTCAGTCTACGCCTGTCTTCTGAACTACTGTGTGTCAAGAATCTCGGCGGGGGTGGGCTTCCTCTCTTTGTTTTTTTCTCCCCTGGTGTCCACCATTGTTTTGTATTCTTAAGCGTTGTCGGCTCACTTCAATAGAGGAGAACTCTTGTTGTTAAAAAAAACTTGCCAAAAAGAGACCAAAAAGTAAAAAAATTGTATTTGCAACTTGGTTTTTCAATTCTCACTTTCATTTCTCCAGGAAAATGACAACCCTACAATTTCGTTTTTTAATACCTATTGGCGCTATACAACTAGTTGATGCGTCTTTCAACTTGCTCTCACTGTTGTTTTAGCCCCTCCTATGCATTTTAAATAGGCTAAAAGCGATAAATGAGCTATTTTTGCATCTTTTCATTATAGAAGGTCGGCTTTTTGGGAAGTCGACAATTTCCATATGTTGCCTTAATAAACTTCCCTTGGGCTTAGGGTAGGTTTTCCCTTGGGCCTAAGCCTAAGGTTTTCCCTTGGGTAGGTTTTCCTTTGGGCTTAGGGTAGGTTTTCCCTTGGGCCTAAGCTTAAGGTTTTCCCTTGGGTAGGTTTTCCCTTGGGCCTAAGCCTAAGGGAAAACCTACCCTAAGCCTTTAGTGGTCCCGCGGGAATTTAAATTTCGAAAGTGCTGTGACAAGCAAGTTTCCTGTCCCTTTAAATCGGACATTATTCTCAATGAATTTCATTAAAAACCAACCAAACCGAATTGGATTGTCTGTTAAATCTAGCGTCGACTGTAAGCCTTAGGCTTAAGTAGTCCAGCCGACGTTGGCCGTTGAACCACATAAAACAAAGTCATAGCCGAAAAGATGCCAAAACCCTGCTGGTCGATGTCTTCTTATGGCTGTAGTGCATGAATATGTCTCTTCAAGTGCAAATCCTCCTACCAAGATGCGAAATTGGATGAATAGCATTGTGCAGGTATGTTAGCATTCCATTTTCACCTCCAAATCTTGTTTTCTTTTCATTAGGCGTTGATCCCTTTCCTCCCACTTGATCGCGTATTGCAATCACCCAGAGTTGTTTATCCTCTTTTGCTCACATTAGTATTCTCCTCTTTTCGGATCCATTTGCTGTCTCGTGTTCATTAGTGGTTGGGATGAAGTACAAGGAAGAGGAAACCAACAGGACAAGAGTCAAAGCCGGGCCGCCACTCATGTGCAGCCCTACTTGAGAACTCATTTGCAATCCCCTGCTCAAGATTTTGTCGAGAACTTGGTTTGATGTGCCCTTTGACCACCATATTTGTGCACAAACCTTTTTGGCTGAGTAAAGCCATCCAGCAGATAGGTTTGCGCCCTTCTTCACTTAATTGCCCTCAATTTACTGTAGTCAAATAAGTGCAGAGGAATGAGGCGGCTCTGTTTTTGTAAGTGAAGCTAGGAGATGAGCAATTTAATTGGCTCATGTTAATCCACCTGAAGAAAGAAAAGCCTACTAGAAGACCGCTTAAGAAAAGGAAATGCGCCAATTTTTGTCTTCCTGCTGCTTAGATAGCACCATATTTAGGGAGTTGGGATAAAAGAGTGCCGACTTAGTCTATAAGCCAAACAGCTGAGATCAGGCGGATTAGGAGTGTGTAAATATGATTGATTCAGCCTACCCTAACTGCTCCTCTTCCTCTTTATCCAAACTTGATTGTTTGTATGTGGTGGCAACCCACTTCAAAGAGATCAGCTTAATACTGCTGTTTGTTTATCCGTCTCTTTGGCTGTCTTCTTTTCATGTAAAGTTCATCACTAAGGTCATGATCGCTTCAGCTTTTGCAAAGAGAACAAGTTTAAAATAATGCAAAATACCGTATAACCTCTATTAATCCTCCCCCTCTCTCGTCACTACGGTCGGTGGTCAACCATTTTTCACGGCTCAACCACCTGGCAATTGGGTACTGACACCATACTCAAAAATATAGCCCTGAATCTCAGCTATATTTATGAGTATGGTCTGAGTACCCAATTGTAGGGTGGTTGAGCCGTAAAAAATGGTTGACCACCGACCGTGGTGACGAGGGAGGGGGGAGGATTAATAGAGGTTATACGATGGATCATAAAAAATAGGAGTTGCTTAAAGTTTTATAACCAAACGTCCACCTAGAAGCTGTGAATTTCGGGGGAGTACTTTTGATGGTTTTGAGCGGAAAGTTTTTGTTTTTTTTTTCGCTGGCAATCGAACCGAATCGAAATTTGCATTCATTTGCTGTGTTCTTACTGTTTTATCGCTGTTGTATTTTTCTTCATATTTTCTTGCCTTATGATATGCCATTTTTAGATGTCTAATCGATGTAAGCCTCTGCATTCGTGCTTGAACTATTTTACTCGCGCAGAAGGGGTAAACGTCAATGAAAATCAGTAGGTTATTTGCTCTGTTCTTACTGTTTTATCGCTGCTGTCTTTTCTTCATATTTTCTTGCCTTATGATATGCTATTTTTAGATGTCTAATCGATGTAAGCCTCTGCATTCGTGCTGGAACTATTTCACTCGCGCAGAAGGGATGAATGTCAATGAAAATCAGTAGGTTGTCAGATAATGCAAATTCTGCGATGCTCGCTATATGACTGATGCTGCACAAATGGATAAACACTTGAAGGTCTGTTATCAATCTTAAGCGCTGACCTATTTATAAACTTCTCTATTCAGGAATGCAAGGAGAATGGAACGCAAGCCAGACAGCAAATCTATCGCCTCACGAAGAAGAAGCTGTTCTTCCAACTATCTTTGAGTGAATCTACTTGTGTCAATAAAGAAGTTGTATGCATGTGTTTGGTGTATTTGATCGGACAAGCATTACTCGAGTATTTCTGCGTTTATCTAAGAATTG
>BBSZ01008352.1:0-31736 GCA_000981365.1 Subanguina moxae
TAGCATTTTTTTTTTTTTTCAGGTGCTGCTTTTTCAAACAATCTTCATAAATTTGGTGATCCTTTTAGTATATTCGGAAAGCTAGTGCTCTGCTGCTCAAGACCCATATTTTAGGTTTTGTGAATTGTTTTTTTATCAATATTTTAAACATAAACAATGGAGTACCAAATTGACACAACTGTGCATTTTTGACAACTTGAAAACCTTTTTTATTTAGCGTACAAGAATTACATACAAGGCTTTAAGACTCGCGTACATCATACACACCTGTAAAAAATTGGGGTTAATGGGCTGAATTAAACTAGAGCCTAATAGCCTGTTTAGTGTTTTTTTTAGATGGTTATGGTCCTTTGAAGATGCATTACTAGTGCCCATTGATATATTGCTTTTATAACTTGGTTTATTTTTAATTAACAAGCTTATCAAAACAAAAAAAAAATCAATAACAACAATAGGTTTGCTTCATATGTTGATAAGCTTGATAGACCACCCACTCAGCAAATGCACAATAACCACCGAAAGAAGAGCATAGCAGCAATAAAATTTTTGTGTACACTTTAACTGAAAATAAGTCGAATAAATGTTGTAAACTTCTACACAAAACAGTGCCAAAAAATTCTGGGTTGCACTGTCAACGGTTTCTAAGGAAACTATACTTTGTAAAACCACACCTTCATAGATTTATTTTCAAAAGTTTTATGTGTACAGTGGACTCCCGGGTTTTGCTGCGCGTGCCTGCATGCTTGCCCTATCTAATCCACTCTTGGTCCCAATTGTTTAAGCCAGAACTCAGCAACCAAGTACCTTTTTGACAAGACTTAACTTAAGCTAAAAAAATACCTTCTTCATCTCTTAGCTTCTGTGTCTCATGTTGGATGACACTAAATCTGTGCTCCCAAAACAAGGGTAGAGTTAAATACATAACCAACATGAAGAGAACAAATGTGGCAAGGCTGGCGACTGTCAGACCCTGAAACGGGTTCAGCACTATTTCACGCAGCATTCTAACCCAAAACCAACGTTTATAATGAGAAAAGGCAAGTAGTGACTGGCTTTCTTTTTCCTCTGAGCACTGAATACCATGAAGAAGACAAACATGAGTGCTGCACACCCCAAAATAACCACAATAACCACGAAAAACTCTTTGGACCAGAGCAGATTGCCCAAAAAGCAGCCGAAGCCTATGAAAACAGCTGTCCAAAGAGGGATGCTGCAACTCAGCACGCCAATCACAGCAATTACTCGTGCAGCCAAAGGGAAATTCAGAATACTCTAAAGATGTTGTTTATGCAGTCAAACATTTTTACACCGCAACTACCAACTACGGGCAATCAGTTTGACCAAAGTGCCTACCCCTACGGTAAAAACCCAACTCGCCCCGGAAAAAACTAGTCTTGTCCTGGATTTGAATACACTCACAAGCTAGGTTTAGTGGCCTAGGTCTAGTGGTTCACGGCTAACAAATAATTGGGCACCCAGGGCGAGTTGGGTGTCGTCACACATAAAATAAAGTACCTGAAAGGACCAGCAATAAAGTGAGAAACCATGCTTTAGTTTTCCACTAAATTCACTTTTCTCATAAGTGCTGCAATTTGTAGAGAAAAAGGATGGAGAAGTAGTAGACAACTCTTTGATCTCATGCCTGGTGTTAGCATCCATGACTGCAAGCAAAACTACAAATTCAAAGGGACATTGCCATCGTAGACAAGGACAATTTCATACTGCAAATATTTCCATTGCCAGACATATTGTCTTATCTTTTTTTTAGGACTCTGGCATATTTAGGGCTTTGTTACAAAAAAGGAGAGAATGGATACCATTGTATAATAAACCGCCCCCTCCGCAGCCCTCTCGAAACTGTTAGGCCAAACACCTTCCTATCCAAAAAAAAAAAAAGCATTGGGAGGGGAAGAGAAAAGAATAGGGCAACTTTGTAAAAAGCTGTGTATAAGGAAGGGACAATGAAGGGACCACTTTTAAGGAGGGCTTACTCCGGAAAAGACAAGATCTTGAACATAGTTTTGCTAATCGGAGCTATTTTAAAAAATGCAAACAAAAAAACTAGAAAAAACAGACAGCAAGCTTGTTTAACGGCGTACATGCTGTTTGAAAATAACCCATTGATAAGACTGTGTCACTATTTATATCCAAACAAACAAGGACCATAGAAAAGAAGAGCAGTCATACACTTTTGAATTGTGTTGCCTTAGGCATTTGTTGCTCAAACTAATTCACTTATTTATTCAAAAAAATATCAGACAAACACGCAGACGATTGAAAAAAGCTCAATATTCTTTAGACGGTTTCCAAGTTGACGTATTCAGACGAGAGCTTGGCATTATTATAAGCTTGGAGAACAAGCAGTTCAATCAAAATACAATAGAAATAGTAATAATGAGGGTTATGCCTGTACTTTATATGACCTGAAAAAAAGTTAAAATTTGGGAGCCAGCACGCGTAAAAACTAGTCGAAACCTGTGAACATGGAGTTTTTATTGCATTCGCATATTTCTTTTTAATATCTTAGTCTGGCCAACAAAATGAGTTTGCACCAACATACAACCTCGGACAAAATGGCCTCAAATTTAGAATTTGTTTGCATAAAACGCTTGAAGTGGTGGAATGTTCGGCTGAATTAAATATCCTCTCAAGTGTGAGAGCTATAGTCTTTTTTGATGTTTTAGCATTTTTACCAAACATAAAAGGTGTTTTAAATGGCAGAAAGTAATTTTTGACTTTTTCAAACCAAAAATTGACTATATAACTTGATGTATCAAGGCAAACCAAGTTTGGAGGGGGGGGGGGGTACCTGAATACTAGGGTTGGCCTCCCGCATCCCAATTTTTTTTTCTTGTATCCTAATTTTGAGTCAAATTTGTTTTGTCCGAGGTCGTGAGCTAAGTTTTGTTATCTACGGTTAATAGCGTTACTTATTAGCGCATTAGTCACAAAAATTTCAAAATTTTTCAAAAAAGAAGGGGACTTTTTCCTTAGTACCTCTGCTGTTTTTTTACAAACAAGTGCAAAGAGTTTACCTGTATAATGGTCTTGATGCTCCTTTGAAAAAATATGAATAACACGAGTAACTATCAATAATATTATAAAAGCAGCCTAAATATTAGCCAAATATATTCCAGTTAAACTTGAAAAAACATAGTTATAAAAGAATTTTGCAGGATTATACTTGTTGAGGACAATGGAACTGGGTTGAATTTAGATGTGACTGGGACACTCTTCTTTTATGCATCAATATTTTCTTATGCATGGGCTCAATAGGAAGAGTTAGAAGAAAAAAAAACAAAAACTGATTTGATTGTTATGATATGCTAAGAAAGAGGAGGGAGTGAGTTTCCGGCTGATTTTGGTCATATTTCACCAACCAAGCCGCTTGTCGAAATAGTCCATTTAAATTCTGATTTCTGAGGTCTTTTTGCATATTGGGATGCTTCAGAAAAGGAAGATTTTCATTTTTAAAAAAGTATACCTTATTTCCTTTAATTGGGGGGGGGGGGGGCTATTACAGGAAACACGGTATTAATAAGTTTGAGAGCAAGTGTCTCGCTCTCATATAAGCATTCTAGTCTAAACCAGACTTTATGGGATTTGTCTTGATCATTAATCGATCAATAACAACTTTATGATCCACCAGCCGGCTCCTCTCCACTCTATAAAAACACTCTTGGGTTTTGGTTATGCTTTGGGAGTTGAGGACCCTTCTATCGAAGCTCAAGATGTATATGGTAATCCCAGTGTGCTATATGCGTCTTATTGTGGTAGTTCTAGTATTTTGATCCCTATTCAACAAATGATTTGTTGAACCCTTATTGTCTATATTGGCAGTACGCCATGAGCAATAGAGGGTCCCTTTGGTTTTTTTTGTAATACATATGCAAACTACGTTGACTTCAACAAGTACAAAACATTAATTCAAAAATACCTTATTAAAACCACCAACTTACATTAAGAATTAGAAAGGGCAAACAAAGATGCGGCCTATTGTTTCGCAAACCAAAAGGAACTAGCTGCATTATAAAAATCGCAAGTCCTAGTATCACCAAAAAAGGAAATAGTTTTGCAGTAATCTCAAACTCCTTTTCCATAAGACTCAAAACAAGTGGAATTAGTAGATAGACAAAGAAAAGGCCAACAAGGGCTGAGTAAAAATGCATCATCCAGATAGTTATGCGCTGGAATTATTATTTTTCTAGTCAAAAATACTAATCTCTATAAAACCTCAGTTCTTGGCCCACGTGGTTCCTGTTCGCTGTCCTGCATCTCTCGGCTTTATATTTTGCTTCTTCAAATATACGGAAAGATGACTGAACTGAACAGATAACTGAAAAGACATTAGCCAGTTACATAAATACAAAATATGGCCATTGTTAGGTAAAAAGATACTGAAAAAAGTTTTAGAAAGGGCAAAAAGTGCAAAATGACTGCATTATATCAAGTCATCCCAAAAAGAGGGTCTAATCCCCTTCCCCTACGTTTCAGATCCTAAAAAATGGAGTAAACGTGTACAGAGATGATGATACTTCTGGACAATACCACAGTATACATATAGAGAAGCTTTTTTTGCCTTTTGTTGTGAGAAAAAAACTTAGCAAGAAGTAACAAAGGGAGTACCTATGCGGGATTCCTAGACTAAAACGGGTCTAGCTTAGGTTACTATAACAAAAAACTATTTTTGGTCAATTTTTTAAAAAGAGGTTTTTTAAATCTCAAACAACATGTTTTCTGTCTGTTTCAATACAAAAAAGAGTCAGAACCGCTTTTTGGGAGAACTCAATATAAGGCAGTCTAGAATAAGAGCAACAAATACTGATGAAGTGACTGTTTAAAACATTTACAAATGCTAGGCATGCTTATTCAAAATATTTAATTAGCAGAAATTTTTCAAAAGAACAATTCAAAAGCAACGATTTTTTGACTCTCTTGTATTATACCCCCCCCCCTTCAAATGTAAATGCCAGGTCCAAGATCCAGTGCTCGGGGGCTTGGAGTTGAGATGCGCAAACACCCATACCTGAGGCATAAATCAGTCGAGAAGCAGCTTTGGATGCATGAAAATAGCATGCATACCAGAGCTTGTTATACGGTAGAGCCCAGTTGACAAAGCTATGTTCAAGATCTTCTCTTTACCTAAGTGGGGCCTCCTTAGAAAGTGGCCCCTTGCTTGTTCCTTCCCCTCCCTATACAGCCCTTAATCCCTTAAAATGGTAATAAAATGTTTCTTACATGGTTAATATACTTAAAAAACCCAAGTACTTTTTTTGGGGGGAGGGTGGATATAATACACTAGCACCGATTTTTTATTGGTTCTCTGACAAATGACTAGGAAATGGTGACCATCACACATTGGCAACAGGAAGGTAGTCAAAGGAGTGTCGAGCAAATTTGTAGGCTCGATGCACAATCGACTGCGAGAAGAGGGAATAGGTCACAAAAAAGTATGCAAGCAACATGTATTGCAAAGATTCTGAAAATAAATACACAAATTTATTCACTTACAGCGTTAATTACAACATTCAAGGTTTTACCTGCTGAATTTAGCGATGTTTTATAAGAAAAATTATCAGTTATTGCGACTACAGTAGCCGTTACGGCAAAAGCTGCCCAAAAAAAGAACATGAGAGACTAAAAAGTAAAGTTTGAAGGTTGGAAAAAAGTTTTACAGCTGGAGTTACATTTAAGAGCAAAAAGGGTAGAAATAGACGAGACCTTTGCTTCTCTTGAGCGATTGGAATCAGTTGTAGAACATAGATGGCGAATGCAAAAATAACCATTATAAAAGAGTAAAAAATAAAGCTGTAGAAGTCGGTGCGCATCCAGCTCTTGATTCCATTGTAAAGCGAAACAACAAAGAGAAAGGCAAAAAAGCAGGAATTCACATGAGCAATCCAGCAAGCTCCATCCTCAAAACGTTGCGCAGTTTTCTTTTGACCACATACCGCTTTTTACCCTAGTAGAGCGGCCTTCTCTATCTAACAAAGTGGTCTTCTTCGGCAAATGGTTTAGGGGATTGGTGCCAAGGCAAAACCAAAAGTATTCTCCAAAAATGTACTCTAACTTGTTTAAAAGACGTAAAACTAACTTGCCCTGGCCTACCCTAATCCTAAGGTTGTTTTGTAATGGAAAAAAGTATTCCAAAACACCCTTAAAACCTGGTTCACCTTGGGTTATTATTCACCTTGGATTACAATCTAGTAGAATCAGGTTCAGGCCTGTGTGCAAAAAAAAAATTGTCCTCCGCCTCCAGCAGAGGCCGGAGAAATTGGCATCCCCTACAGAGGATGCCTCCGGAGACTAGCACAGGCTTGGTCACGTTTACTTAAGCTCAAAATGGTACTTCACACATGTATGAATAATAATATGAAGTTTTATGAGAAAAAAGTACTCTTTTGGAGGATTTGCGAAACCTTCAGTAGCTTGAAAAACAGAACGGCAGGCCGCTCTATCAGAGGAAATAAAGTAAGTAACTATTTACCTGAACATGAACACTAAAACAGCTACAGCATTGGTAGTAGTTGTTTTTGTCAGTGCCGATGACTTCCATCTTCTTCTTCTTAATTGTCAAAGAAGGTTATAAAGAACAAGGTTACTGCGATATGTCTAATAAACATTGAAAAGATTCTTTAGTATCACACAATAACAATTGAGCACGTAAAAAATTATACAAATTTGCAAAAAGTTTGTGAATGGAGCTAAGAAAATAAAAGATGTAGAATAAATTTCAAAGTAAATCAAGTGTTTGTAAAAATTATTGAAGAATATTCTTTTCAGGATTAAGAAAGAAAAAATGCTTAAAGTTTGATTGACATTTTGTCTGAGCAGAAATTTATTTAGGCTGTCTTTTACCTTTAATGTGTGGGTATTTCGTCTTTGCGGCTATTCAAATTGCAGTAGTTTTCTGCTCTCGGTTTAAAAACTAGCGGCTAGCTGTTTATTTTAAAAATATGACACGAACATGCGTTACTTCTTTCGTTTATTTTTTTCGTGCCAGAAAAGCTACTAGAAGACACGCAACACGCATCTGACCGTTAATCACTCGTATAACTTCGTAGACCCGATACTGGTGCGCACACTCAGTCTGTAGAATCTGCGTGGCAGAAATACAAACGTCGTCACAAGTATGAATATAGAACGCATCGATCTGTCTTCGGTAGCTATGTGTCTGATTTTGTCTGGTGCACAACGTTCAAGGATGGCGATATTATGTTTCAAATTTTTGGTATTTGGAGCGAGGAATAATCCAGTAGAATTAACTCTTCAATAATCTAATTGAACAACCTAATGATTCTCTTTACTTAATTTCTGCATTTTCTTTTTTCTTATCACTTTTTTACGTTAGTGCGTTTATATTTTTTATCTCGTCCTTCTTTCAGTTGGTTGACTAAAAGAGTGAAAAAGGAAAAAAATTACAGTTTTCATTTTTTTAGATCAATTGCACTCCTTTGCTTCAGTTGAGAACAAGGAAGATGTTTTTACCTCTATATAATATTTCCGGGCTTCGCATTCATACAAAGTTCTAAGCTCTATTTGTTTTTTTTTCCATTTGGCTTGAAAACTATAACTTAAATTTTTTTCGAGAATGGATTCATTCAGAAATTTTTACGAAACCTTTAAAAATATATTAAATTTGCTGACACCTGCAAAATGTCAGCTTATATGCATGCTTTTGCCAATTATTCTGCTACCCTTGCCTATTATTTTTCGGAGCAAGGCAAGTTTTTTGAGAAATTATTAATTTTTAGTAGGCTGGACAGGGCAGGCTGCCTAGTGCACGGTTAAATCACCCCGCACAAATTTTTTGGGTCACACGACATTTGTGCCTCAACACTTGCATACGAAAAAATTTAAACCAGCTGAAGGGTAGGTAAATCATCTGAAGTGTTTGGACTGTCTGGAGGTTAGATAAACTACGTGGTAAACCATCTAGTGGGTATTTAGACCAGAAATTCTTTTAGTATAAGATTTCTTTATTACCAAAACCCTTCTCTAGCTCCTGTAATCAGGAGACTTGATGCGTCTTTTGGTTTAGGCTTATCTACATATCTAATAAGATATATACATTGGAAAATGAGTGCCACCAACCTTTCAGGAAGTATCATGTGCCTATATAGTGCTAATTATGGGCTTTCTGTGGATGACAGAGACACTGCCATTGGCTATAACTGCTCTAATTCCAGTGATCGCCTTCCCATTGCTGACCATACTCACAGCTCACAAAGTGTCAGCTGTGTATTTATCGGTAAAAAAAGTCGGTTACAACATCTAAAAGCACAAATATTATTTGTTGGACAGTAATTTTGTCTTCTTTGGCTCAATGATCATGGCGGTAGCTGTGGAGTCAAGTAATCTGCATGAGAGAATTGCCTTGAGAGTGCTGCTTTTCACCGGCCCTAATCCACGTTGGCTGATGCTTGGCTTCCAGTTGTCTACAGCTTTTCTCTCCATGTGGATTTCCAACACTGCCACCACTGCTATGATGGTTTGTTTAGTTCTTTGCAACAATTTTATAATTAGTACTTTATATTTTTAGGTGCCTATCGTAGTGGCTGTAATCAAGGAACTGGATGTGTGTCAGAGAAGACAGTGAGTGGTGGTTTAACTTAAAAAAACAGTTAAAAAAGTTCGAAATCTTTTCTTTACCTTAGTGGGTCCTTTTTTACAAAGTGAGGTATGTCCTAAGGATGCTCTTACAGCGAAAGCTGGCTGAAAATTGCCTACAACTTATGCTTAAGATCCAGGTCAAATGTACATCAGCCTAGGCAGAGCAGACCAGCGAATGGAAGAATAAACTTACATATATATTATACTTAAAGGGGTACAAAATAACAGGGGCCACCGAGACAAAAATAATGGGCGGGATTGTTTACTATAGGTAGTATCGTGTCTTTTTATTAGCTTATATCAAGCTCTTTTTTTAATAAGTTGCTCTATCATGATAGTGATTGCAAAAGAGCATTAAAACAGGAAAAAAGGGCGGCCGCACATGCTGCAGCAGAGTTATCAACAATTCTGAAAGCGGCTGAAGCAAGGACTGGATGGTCAAAACAGTTAAATACCCTCATTCTTATTGTCTTATAGTCTATTTTTGTTTATGCATAAATTACAGAAGTGATCCAGAAGCTCAAATGGTGTCAGAAGATGCAGAGGAAATCCTTAATCTAGACTTGGTTCCTCCTCGTCAACTAAAAATTTACAAAGGACTACTTCTATCTATTTGCTTCAGTGCCTCCATTGGAGGCACTGGAACATTGATTGGCACTGGCTCCAACATAGTACTCAATGGATATTTGCAAAAGTAACTTTTCTTTATTCCAATAAATAAATAGGTGCTTATGGGTTAGTCGATATCCTAGAAAAACTCTAAGCCTTATAGGTTATGTAATGCAGTCAACCCTCAATAACTCGGCAACCCAAGGGACCGAAGTGGGACTGCTAAATTATTAGCCAGATAATGACTGTACTTTTCTTCCCTTTCCATTGCGCCCAGGAGTGTGCTTAATGTGATTTTGTACATTAGTCTTTTGTATAGGGATATAAGTTGTGTACGACCATAGTATGTACTTGTGTGGCCTAGTTGTTGACTCTCATGGCTTGAAAATTATGTTGGATAACCCATAAGAACCAAAAAACTTTGCAATTCATTTAGGGCTTATCACTCTATGAGTCCGGTTACATTTACTTCTTGGATTCTATTTGCGATGCCCCAAATGCTTATTTTGTTAGTTATTTGCTGGGCTTGGCTTCAGATCATCTACGTTGGTTTCAAGTAAACATTTTCTCAGGTTTGAAACTACTACTTCACAAATTTGCGTGGTTTCCGAGAGATTATTAAAAGTTGGGATACTGACATTTGCCACCATATCTCGGGTAAGCAAGCCACTTTTCTAAATTCCAATTTCAGATTCGGATTCCTAACGAAAATCACAAGAGACTGAAAGTAGAACAGGATTACAATGGATTACCGTATTTACGCTATCAAGCAGGCATGCCCGCTTATTTTTCGACCCCTTGCTAGGGGGCCAGCTTATTAGAGGGTGCTCGCTTAATAGAGTAAATACGTTTCTTTTTTCTAGAATTACGATGGGGTCCATATAAACCTTTTCAAGGGGCCGATTTTTTTGACTGGTTGAAGCTTATACAACATTTGAGTCAAATATTTTTTCTTTAAGGCAATTCATGTTAAAGTTTGTAATTTTTTAAGACCTCGTGACGATTCTCACGAAGGAATGGTTGGTCGAATGCTCAGAAAAAAGTACGAGACATTAGGCAGCATCAGGTGAGGTTGCTCTTGAAACCTGACAAAGCTGCATTTAATCTGTTCAGCTATGAAGAAAAGAGCATCCTCATTTGTTTTCTTCTGCTAATCCTTTTGTGGTTGACGCGACAACCAGAGTTTCTTCCTGGTTGGGGAGGATTATTTCCAGAAGGGTCAATATTCATTAGCTTTTAATCTCTTTCGACACAACCCTTTTTGGTTAAGAATGGTGACTGATGGGACAGCAGCCATGGCTGTCTCAATCCTGCTGTTTATTCTGCCAGCTGAGAATCCAGTCAAAATCCTTACTTCAAGTGCAATCACGACTAGGCCTCTGAAAACAATAATGACTTGGAAATTGATGCGAGAGAAGTTTTCCTGGTCCACTATGCTGCTTTTAGGTGGTGGATATGGAATGGCTGCAGGTAAATAAAAAAAAAAACATTTACGGCAGCACTTTACTACAGCTGCCTGCACGACTGACCCTCTTCTTGGGTCCATGGAAAAAAACTTTGGGTAAAGGAGGGAGAGGGGACAGCGCGAGCTATTGGATAGGTTCTGTTTTTGTAGCAAGGTGTTGCCATACATATAATTGAAAAGCCATACAGTTGAAGATGGATTTAAAATACAAATGGATTTAAGATAAAAGATACACCTGGGACCGGTTCTCTGGGTCTATCTTATTTGTTGATAGTCCAACATGTAAATAGCCGAACTTGTGTCTTTCTTGACGCCAAAACATCCCCTATAATTTTTTACGCTCTTAATTGTTTGGTTCACCGTGGGATTATCTAGCTGAAACCGATTAGGAAAAAATTTGACATCATTTACTTCAATTCCAGGAGTTGAAAGCAGTGGTTTGTCTGACTTGATTGGTCGCTGGCTGACAGGACTTGACTTTCTGCCCGAGTTTTTCTTCGTGTCAGTAAGTTGTATGCTGGTCACCTTGTTGACCGAGTTCAGCAGCAATGTGGCGACCTCTTCCATATTCATTCCTATGGTTGCCTCAATTGTAAGTTAATTTTGGAAAAAAAACGCTTAAAAATACATCTTAAGGCTCGTTTGCACAAAACCAACCCGCTAATCTACATTTTGCCGGTCACCTTGGCCTCTTCCTATGCCTTTATGTTTCCAGCTGGTACTCCACCAAATGCCATTGTTTTTGGGGTTAAAATACTCAGAGTCGTAGATATGGTAATCATTTTCTGGCATTTTTTTCTTCCTTTGTGACTTTGTGTACTATTTTGTAGGCGATTGGTGGAAGTATGCTTAACCTAAGTGCCTTTTTCTTGTCCCAATTTATGACTCAAACCTATGCCCACTTGATTTTTGACATGACGAGGCCAAACTATAGCTACGCTCCTACCCCTTCTGGCAATTCTAGTGGCAGTACAAGCCTATTTTATTCGCAGACCACAGCCCTTGAAACATCAACATTGTTAATCCTCTTTCCGGATTGATTTTGATATGCAGCATTTTTTAAAGTAAAGATACGATGTACACCAAATTTATGTCACTATTTCTTTTCATCATAACTTTTTTAATTTGCAGTAGTGTTCACTAGAAGGTATTGTAAAGTTGAGTATTTTTGACTGAGATCCGCCAAAAAATTGTCCTAAGCCATTGGCCTCCGACTCTAAAAATTTTTTCCTCTGCCTCCAGTCTCCGCCGAAAGGAATTGGCCTCTCTCCGGAGGCCAGCACAGGCATGGCGCATGAACAGTGCTAAGCGTAAGCCTAAATATTGACAAAAGAGCCAAGTGTAAGGTAAAGATAAGCTGAAATGCAAATTTTCACCTATTTTACCTCCAACTGGAACAAATTTAAGGGGTGTGAATAAACCGGAATCAAGCTGACTTTCTGCATAATGACACTTTGAGAATACTGCATTATAAACTCTGGATTATAAACAGCTGTCAAAAAGGACGGCTTTTGGCCGGTGTTTTTGGTGTACATACGGAGAGAGTTGAGTACTAAAATAAACAGAAATTTCACAAAATAACCACTTTTGCTTATCAAACTAATGAGATCTTTGTCATTCTCCGTCTGAGGATAACTCCTTGCATCCTCTTTGTCGTTACTTTTCTACTTAAAATCTGATTAGAGGATTTGCTTTTTTGTTTTTCCACTCTCTAAGCTGTTTAAAACTTGAAATTTTAGTAGCTTCATTATACTAAAATGAGCAGCAGAGCAATTTTGGTTATTGTTTTCTTGATTACGTTTTGGTTAGTTATGCTTCTAAGCAAACAAGGCTGGTCTTCTCTATTCGCAAATAAATTGCTGCCTTCGTTTATGTCAGGCAAATCTTCACATTTGTTTCTGTTCAAAGAAAGCAAACTGGCCCATCAACTTTTGGATGGGCTCAAGGGCATCGAAATTGGTGCTGCCGCTCACAATCCTTTTGGTAATCAAAAATATCACTTTTAAAGAATATTATATATAATAATATAAACACTTTACGTATTTTAATTGTCATAAGGAAGAAAATCGGTGGGCAACTAGCTCATCAAATATAACGAAAATAGTCCCCAATAAAAAGAAGTTAGTAATGTCACCTCCCGATAGTGACAGACTCTCTAAAGTAACGTGCTTTGGTTGACATAAAGGCAACTTAAGTCACACTGCCTTGTCACACCTCTCTATAGTGACGCCATGAACTCTATACCAAGCCCGTAGCACGGGGTGTCATTATAGACAGGTTAATTATACTACTTACTAATTTTGGGCAAATTTGTTCAATAGCTCAAGAAAGGCGACAGACTGACGCCCTTCTTTTTTGTTGGACAGCTAGAAAATTAGGATAGATACTTCCAATGCCTATTGAGCCTTAAAGTTTACTAATATTTTAGGTTTAACCACACTTAACGTCGATTTTACCACGAAAAAAACAGTGTGGAAAACAGAAGACAAAGAAATGTCGGGCAAAAATGCCCGCATTGACGTAATAGCTTTTGGAGACGCTTTGCCTTTTCCAGATGAATCTTACGACTTTGTGATAAGCTCACATGTAATTGAGCATTTCTACGATCCAATTAAAGCTATTAAAGAGTGGTTTAGGTACACATTTTTTAAAGGCTTAGTTCTCGCCTGTCAAATTAGGCTTTTAGCCCGTTAAATGTCTTAAAATCTATTTTTCATAGTTTTTTTGGTATTACTCTATCATAACCACCGCCTCCCTCCCAATTTTTTCTGAATCCATTTAGTCAGTTGATACCTCATTGGAAATAGAAGCTACAGGGGTGCCCGCTGAAGGAGCAGATTAAAAAAGGTTATCAAAAAAGTAGTTGAAAAAAGTAAAGTAAAAAAATTTGACTGGGGAGAACATAGGAAGTCTTTTTTAAAAATTTAAGTGATTTACGGCTTTAAAGCCGTCCAAATATTTAGAGTTATTAAAAAAGATGGTTACATTTACATGATTATACCACACAAGGACAGGACCTACGACAAAAATAAGACTAGAACTACCTTGGAAGAGTTACTTGATAGGCATGAAAACCCCAGTCCACCTAAAAATGACGACCATTTACATCACTCTTTTTGGATCACAGAAGATTTTTTGGAATTGTGCAGGCATCTCAAATGGAAGATAGCCGCTATGCAAGATGTAGACGGCAAGTTTTTTATTTTTAGCCTAAGTTATTTATTAAGAGCTCAATAATTCCAGATAAAGTAGGCAATGGCTTTACAATTGTGCTACAGAAAGAATAATTTACTCTAGTGTCACTATTGAGATGAAAGAAGCGTCCAAAGTTGCTTAATTTTGTAAATAATGTTCAAAGTTTTGACCAAAATGCCCTCAGAAATCTGAATTACAAAGCAGAATTTAAAAAAGTCAAAAGGTTGCCGAGATGTGGCAGCAAGTAAGCCGGTGGCTGTTCCAAAACGTCTCTATTTTAACTCCTCATCTCGGCTACTAAGTCACTTTTTTAAATTGCTACTCTAAGTCCTGAAGATATTTTGATTTCCTTGTATTTTTTCAATCTTTGGCTTTTTCATAGAGGTTTTTATTTATCCAACAAAAAACATACTACTTAAAAACATCACATTTCGGAGAATTTGTAATATTTTTGCTTGTTTTTTCAAGCAAGCTTGTTTATAGCTATTGTTTCAATTTTCTTCACTAGATTTTTCATTTTGAGTGTCGTCGTTTGTTTCAAGTTTGTTTCAAATCTTGTTTTTGAGATGTCTCCAGCTCGTCATCTTCATTTTCCACCTGATTTGGGTGGTTTTCAGAAACGTGTTCTTTGTTTTTGGTGCGCTCATCCAGCTGCAGTCCGAATTCGTGAGCCTTCTTCCCAGCAGCAGATACCGCATTTTTGGCATGGCCGTATGCAGCGTTTGTCAAAGATTGAGCATTTTCATACACGTAGTGTGCTTGTGGCTTTATTTTCTCGTATGCATTGAATCCATACGGTTTTACTTTCTCATATGCATTCAAAGCATATGGCTTTGCTGTTTCATAGGCATTCAAAGCATGTGGTTTCAGTGAATCATACACTTTGGTCGCTTGTGGTTTGACGTAGTTGTAGGCTCCTGTCAACTTTTTGGATGCAGCCGTGTAAACGCCATCTTTTCTAATAGCTTCTTGGGCTGTATCTTTCCAATGAAGTGCATTGGCCATTCCAGCATTGCCATACTGCTTAGCCATGTCAAGCCATCCAGCTGAAGACTCTGATTTTGTTATAAAATGACTTTTCTTAAAACTTTTATATGCGCAGGATGTATACAGGGTGTCCAAAAATTCTGACCCTATTTTGTTAGACTTTTTGAGTATAGGGCTAGAGCTAGATACTTTTGAGCTAGGTACTCAGCCAGGTATAACTAGGTACAGTCGAGCTTCGATAATCCGTCACCCCAAAAGTTGGATCCACAGCTGGGTCCGACCATCTTTTTACCTAAATTTTTAACATATTTTGTCAATTTTGATGTTGATCTCTCTAAGGCAAAAAATCGTAGGGATTCTGAATTTGCCAGTCGTTTTTAGATAACTCAACAATTTCACCTTTAAAAAAAGCCAACTGTTGATTTAGAGAACGCCTTTTTAGTTTTTTTTTGTGTTTTTTAATAGAATAAAAGATTTTTGTTAGTTTAGTACCTACTTGAATGATTTTGTTGGTGATCTTGAGTAGGTGTAGCATCGTCACCTTTCAAATGTTGCTTCTCTTCCGTCGAATTGCCTGCATAAGCAAAGACAAATGTTAGAAGAAGAAGGAGCAGCCAGAATAAAGACTTGTGCATTTTCTTTTAGTTTATCTATCCAAACAACAAAACTGAGGCAAGCAAAGAAAATAATTTGTAGATGAATTGAAATTGCAAGAAAATTAGGAGCTTAAGTATGCTTTTGCCATCTTTTTAACGCTTGAAAAGACTATTTTGAGAACCAATGTCTTGCTGCTCTTATTGATCAGTTGAGCAGGCAGGGCCACCAATTGCGCAATCCATACCACCGGATGCTCTAAAGACTCCTATTCAGCACGGCCAACAAGGCAAAATGGCAGAGAAAAAACTGACTATCAATCGATACATTTCTAGAAAAAGCTTTGCATGTGTGCTAAAAAAAAGCACAGGCTGTGCTGCTCTCGTTAATGTGGCACCCAAAAGCACCAGGCTCTGAGTACCGAATTATCAAGCATGTTGAATTAGCAAGGGTTGTCTGCCTGTTCCATAGTTTAGCCAAAAGTATGAAAAATGCCTTAAAAGACACTTATTTAGTTTTGTGACACACATGGACAGACTCCTCAGCCATAGTAAGCGTGAGGAAAACTGTCATCAAAAAGAATACCTCGATAAAGCCGAAAAGAACTAAACCATTGTTTATCTTCTTATAAATATTGCAAAGCCTAAACATAAAGAAATATTTATTCAAAGTTGATTTACACACCTTTCGTTTCCTTCATGACACACCTTGCCTTTTTTATTACCAAAAGTTTTATATACTTGGAGGAAAGCTGAAGAAGTGTACTGAAGAGTGAGTGAATGATCAATTTCAATTCTATTGAGCTAAATTTTTTTGTCATATTCTTTCTTTTTTCGTTGCCCAGACTCCAGGCAATAATTTGTTTAAGAGGTTTGTGATGTTACTGGAGTATAAAAATGCATATACTGAAGTATAATATCGTATAAACCCAAATACACTACCTCCAAGTGCAACGCCCTATAGTGGGCCATCAAAAACTTTTGAAATTTGGTTATCTCTGGTGTTCTTCAGTAAACTTTTCTGATTTTTTTAACATGTGGACCTTTTTAGTGAGTTGTCCACTAACTAGATGTTGTTAAAACAATTTGGAGAAATAGACTTTTACCTAAAATACCTCATTTACCCGAAATACCTAATTGACGGGGATTTGTGATAAAGTTGTGGCTAGTGATCTAAAACACTAAATCAGAACACAATATCTCAATAATTCGGCACTGCGAAGCCAATCTCCTGGAGTGCCGAGTTATCGAGGGTCGACCGTATCAGCTATTAGCCAATTTTACAGACCATCAGAATGGATTAGGCACCATTGACCGTCAACTAAACCCACTTAACATCGATTGTGGTCTGTATGTGCAGCATTGCCTCAAAGTTGTCAAGATAAGTGGAGAAATATACAAGTGAGTTCATCTTTTTACTTTTTCTATCAAAAAGTATTTAAGAGGATGTGACTCCATAACTTTATGTCCCAAAGATGGTACCAAGCTGGTTTATAATGCTGACTACTTTTGCTGTCAAGGAGATCTCTGCAATTCGAGCAGCGTCAAAAACCTTGCCAATATTTTCGGCACTATCACTTTTGCTAGCATTACAATACTCCGAGCATATTCTTCGATTCTATTTGACTTTGTCCACATAAATTAATAAATACTGATTCAAAACCGCGTAAATTTTTCGGACAACCTTTGCTGACATAAAAAAGAGACTAGAAACTACAAATACATTAGAAAAGATGAATAAACACCTCATATTGACCTTTTTCCCCGAAAAAAAAAAAAGCTTTCGCCGGAGGCTGTTCTTGTTGACGATTTATCCGCCCCAAATACCTATTGCAGTAAAAGCAACAGACAAGAGAAAGCAATTTATTTTCTTTTCCACTCTCACTGCTAAATTCACAAAGCAAAATAAATATGCAAAGGTAGCGCAACTCTAACGGTTTTCGGTCCAAATATTTCAAATTCGGTACTACTGTATTATAACCCCCCTCTCCATCATTCTGGAGTGCGCATTTCAACTCCAAGCCCTGAGCCCCCTTCGCCTCCGTATGGGGGCGAAAGGGCTTGAGAGTTAGAGATGCACGCACAGACTTACCTGTGAGATGAATCCGAGCAAATTCCTAGAGAAATAAATGCATTTGAGGCCTTTTTTGCCGTAGTGCAGTGAGAAAAATACGATAAAAGGGCGAAAAAATTGCACAAATGGGTTGTAGAAAAAACTGCCTTAAAGGACAGGCCCAAAACGACTCGCTTTACCGTTTTTAGGGCATTAAAAAATAAGTTAGGGGGATGGTACACATATTTTGTGGCAGTTTCATTGGCGGGGGGGATATAATGCAGTAGAGTCTCACATTATTTATAAAATATGTAATTTCTTTACTTGGCTTATAAGCGATGTCAAGGAGAACAATTATTGTATGTTACAATTTTAATCAAAGTCCGCTACTGCTCTCAACAAATTTTTCTAGTTAATTTGTTGCTGTTCTCTTGCCTTGATTACAACATTCTGCTTTCTCATCTTAGAACAGGAAAGCAGACCCCAACCTGTTTTAGCAGCCGTAAAAAATAGTAGCGGTAAATTTATTTTGACTTCATCAGAGCTGAGCCCTAACCCTAACCCTTAACCTTCTAGTTAAATATTAAATATCCTGTTGAATGGGGAGTGGGTGTAGGCTCTGGCAGTGCTAAACTTAAAAAAAAACCAAGCCTTTTTACATGGAATAAATTTCTAGGTCCACTGTCAAGTGTTTTGTTAAACAACACACTGTCTAATTTGCTCGAAATAGAGTGCAAATTTCCTATCATAGAGCCTAATGAACCGAATATCAAAGATTTTGTTCATAAATTTCGGTAAATAATTCAATATGTGACATATTTTTTAGATAAGCGATTTTTAGTGAGATAAATTGCATCAGTCAGATGCCCAACCTTGCCTCTCTGGATTTTGACTCACACAAGTTGACCATTCATAATGAGTTGGAACCTTATAGGCAGTCTAGAGTACCTAAGTTCAAGTATATTTTTTATTTTTCTCAGATTTTTTTTTACTTTTGCTTAAATTAAGGTGTTTTTATCAGGGAATTGATGGCGGTTTGGCGCCCTCTATTAGCAGCTTCCACTGGATTGGGCAGCAAAATTATGTACGTGATCTGTTAAGAAATACTTTAGATACTAGACCTAATCAAAAATTAGTTAATTTTAATATGTTATTCTTTTCCAAATTAGACACCCCAATAGACCGGCCTTAGGGTGGCTGATTACAAAAGGCCATTGTCCGATAAAACCGGTTCATAGGACTAGCCAGGGGATGCCCAGTTTGTGAAGACATAGAATCTTAAAGATGATCAAAATATATAAAATATATACATTAATTTCGAAAAAATACAATTTTAGATAGCTGAAGACGAAGAGACCGAAATTCTTTATGATCAATTTGTGGTAAAATGTCGAAATTTTACTCAATCTGCTTCCAACAGTTCTCATCTTTACAATGATTCTGTCATTTATGAGCGGGCTTTTGCCGGATTTGCTAATACATCTGCAAGTTTTCTTATCCTTGCTACAAAACAAACTTTTTCTAGTCATTTTAAGGATCGACAGGTCTCTGCACGTCCAGCAAATTCAGTGTGTCCCACCCATTTATTATGAAAAATATTTCATACGTTTCTTATAGGAGGAGCCTTCTCTAGCCATCCTTGTGCTGGACTCAGTTTCCAGGACGCAATATCTAAGGCATATGCCAAGGACAGTGGAACTGATGAAAAAGTTAGGGTTTATTTGGCTAAATGGATACACAAAAGTTGGCGACAACTCAGCCGTCAATCTACTACCAGTAAAATATGCTACTCATTTTTAATAGTGTGCAGCAAAATTTCAAGGTTCTTGCCGGCAAAACTTTACTGCCTAAAGTTGGAGAAAGTGATGACTCAGAGCTAATACCCGAAGGGACAATGGTGGACTTGGAGAAGATGGAATTCCTCTGGAATATAATGAAGAGTATAGAGTTTGACTTTTTTACTTTTTGTCTCATGTTTAGTCGAGCAAGTGTCCTTGTCTAGTTTTGGATTTATTAGATATTTATTGGAACCTGAATAGTTAGACACTGGGCAGCCCAGCTCCCTAGGGTTATCCAGGGTGGACTTCAAACAGCTCATAAAATAGCTCTAGAAATTTTTTTCCAGAGTCTAGACATACTGGCATCAGGCCTGTGCTGGCCTCCGGAGGAATCCAATTTCTCCGCCTCCGACGGAGGCGAAGGACAATTTTTTCTGCACACAGGCCTGACTTGCACACTTCTAAAAATGGCATTCGCTGACTCATAAGAACGAAAAACGAGGTTGACCATTTGTGCAGAATAAAATTTGCAGGAAAAGACTGTGTAACCATGATCAACGACGATATCGTGAATGCACAAAGAGGCCTCTTTCACTACCCCAGCACGACGTTTTCGGGTTTCAACAAAACGCCGACAGATTACTACTTTAGAGCCTACCACTTGTTTAATCCAAAAAAAATGTTCTATCCAAAAGCAGGTGGGCAGTGCATGAAAACTGGGCAGGTAGTGTGCTGAAGCAGTAGTCAATAATTTTTTAACAGCTAGAAACCTTTTGAGGTAACCTCTGAAGAATATTTGGACATCTGGGAAAAGTTTTCCACAAAATTCAAAGACCAATGCCATTTCTCGTTCAACTTCTTGACTGAGCTAACTCATGACATGCCTAGCAATTTGGGTGCTATTGACAATAGATTGAGGTTAAACAAGTTTTCAAACATTTATTAGTTTGTTTGGAAAATTTCTACCAGGCCCAGAGAAAAAAAAAGAGAACTAGTACCCTAATGTGTTTTTTGTTTAAAAACACATTTTAGAACTTCTCTGGAGCGTTTACTAGCCAACAATGTATTGAACAAGACAGCTTTAGTGATTATGGGCGATCATGGAAATCGTATATCTTCCATCCAAAGAACTTATGTTGGCAGAATTGAGGAGAGAACTCCTTTCTTTGCAATCTTTTTGCCTGAAGAATTCAAAGCAAAAAATGCAGATCTGATGGAAAATTTGGAGTACAACACAAATAGGTTTTAAATTCATGGTGAGAGAAAAGCTCCCACACATAGCAGTCCATCGTGGTGAGATCAGGTAAGTTCAGAGGCCATTCTCCATTGTCCTCTATCTATCAAATATATCAAATGGAAGAGGATAGAAAGGGCTTAAAAATA
Source organism: Subanguina moxae (assembly GCA_000981365.1). NCBI lineage: Eukaryota > Metazoa > Nematoda > Chromadorea > Rhabditida > Anguinidae > Subanguina > Subanguina moxae. The sequence continues at coordinate 20,677 of BBSZ01008352.1, forward strand.
GCACGAACCACTGTTTTATAGAGCACATATCACGATTAGAAATGAGCTTTTAAAAGTGGTCGGGAACTTTTGCCTCACCCCGTAGACTAAAAGAAAAAAATCTTACCGTCAATTTTGTTTAGATTGAGCAGTAATTTTGATGTTCATCAAACTTTACACTACATTGCCTCTTTGGGATTGATAGAGAGACTAAAAAAGCAACATCCTACTCGGGGAATAAACCTATTGAAAGAGAAGGTTTCGCCAAATAGGACTTGCTTAGAAGCAGGTGTGTCACGCAACTTTTGTTTATGCATGGAAGCAAAGAATCTAAGCAGATTTGACAGGTAGACTTTGTTGGACTTGTAATTTAATTCTAAACAATATTAAGGGACTCCAAAGAGTTTACAGCCATTGAAAAACTTCTGCAGAAGCATTTGAAAAGATATGAGTGCTTGAAGGAATACCAACTAAATGTTTTAGAAGACCGGCTCCAACCACTGGTCCTTAACCAAATGGTCAGGCATGGACTAAGAAGTCCAACAGAGTAGGCATTTCTAGACAGCTATTTTTGTAAGAGCAGGCCTTCTTGATAAAATTTTAATATTTTGACACAGAAAAGTAAATAATAAATAGGCTGGTTCAGAAGTATCAGCAGAAAAACATAGTTAAATGCCTTTCTCAAAGTATGCGGAACTCGTCACTACTTTCAACTAAAAAAGTTTAGATGGAGGTCCATCAAAAATGTTCAGGCAGCCATGGAAATCTTCTTTTTTGATGTTAATCTGATACTTAAGCCATCTAAACAGCTTCAAAAGAACTCAAAATGGCTTCCGCAATTAAAAATGCTAGCAAGAGTCAAGCACTATCTCAAGGAATTCCACTTCTCCGTCTCAGGACAACCTATTGTTTTTGTTGATCAAAATGATTTGGAAAGCTTTCCCATTCAACTCACTCATTTTTGTAGATTGATGTAAAGTGCATTTTATTTTTATTATCAGCTGCTGTCATAAATGCCGTCAACTGATCCCCGACTTCTTGACGTACGCACTATTTTTCACAAAGAAATGCTGTTTGCTCACATTCCTCACGTAGGAGAAAGATAGTAATATGACGTTATGGTTGTATTCAAACTAAAAAATCACTGAATTTGCCGTTTCTAGTTAGCGTAAAGACAACAATTTAGGTTGGGCTGTAATCATTAAAACCAGTGACGGCAATGGGAATACATACACTCGCAATGCTCACCCAAGCAAGCTTTTGGAGTTGAGTATCTTAAACTACAAATGATTTCACTTGGGTTTTTGGTTTAAGAAGAGCCATTCTTGACAATTATATTCAGTTTAGTGTCTTTAGTGCCTCCTCTTCTCTTCAAATTTAAACGGTTGAAGTTTTTTTGTGGTTATAAGCAATGTTACCCGTCTTATTACTGATTCACTCCGTCAATATTTTAAGATTAATTATCTCACCTATTTTTCAATGGTTTCTGCCAAAAAGCTAGTCCTGCATCTCCTCTTTCCAATGAAAAATAAAATTTTATTCCCTGTCTCAACTTTTCCCAGCCACATTGAGTCAGTTGATAGCACATTGGAAAGATTTATGCCAGGGCTACATGTCGGCGAAAAAATGTTGCTGAAAATTGTTGAGATAATCAAGTATTAAAAATTTGACAGCTTAGAGCAGTAATTTGAGGGGGCGTTTCAATACGGTTCATCCCATGATTTCGTCGCGCCATGATACCCTAGGTTTAGCGGTTCACGGCTATTGTGCGCTGGCCAAGCCTTAGTTGTATGCAAAAGCGTTATTACTATTACACTTGGGTTTGTCTTGCAAAGAAGCCTCACAATTTTAGGTGTTTTTCCATGCACCAACCAAACCAAGTGGATGTCCACCTGGTGTGAAATTTTTTTTCACTTTCAGGCTCCGAAATCCTTTTTCTTGCACTACTTAGAGCATTCTAAGGAAGGTTTGACATGGGTAAAATTACCGTTTTACAGGCTCTTTTTGATTTTTCGAAAATTTTGAAAAGCACCCCATAAAACGGTATTTCACCCATGTCAAACCTTCTTTAGAATGCTCTAAGTAGCACAGGAAAAAGGGTTCTGGAGCCTGAAAGTAAAAAAAAAATTCACACCAGGTGGACATCCACTTGGTTTGGTTGGTGCATGGAGAAATACCTAGACTTGTGAAGTTTCCGTGCATGGCAAACCGAAACAGGGAAAGTAAATTTTGAAAATCATGTTCAACTATTCATGGCCAATTGTCCACGGCCAAAAAAATTATAGCACGACGAAAAAACGGCCGCGACGAAATCATGGCGCGAGGAAATCATGTCCGTGTCCGTTTGAATATGAGCCTTTTCTTTATTTAGATACTGACAGTGGATAATTTAAAGTATGGCATGGAACTGTGTGACTTTTCATGTCTTTGCTGTTTATTTGTTGTTGGCATTGCTTTCTATTGTTTCAAGGTTGGCTTGTTTTTAATTAATAGGCAGTTTTGATGTTTTAAGTACGCTTTTAGTGTGATAAGTGGACCTTCAGAAGTAAACAAAAAGTTTGATTTTGAAGTGAGCCTGCCATCTGTTGCATTAGATGACTCTCAAGATTTATTGCTTGGTGCGAGAAAGTAGGTTTTCGTTTTTGAGAAAGTGCCTAGTTGTATGCCTAAGTGTAGTACCTGGAGTCAGAAAATACCATTTAAAAGGTTTTCTACCTACTTGCACTTAGTCTATCTGCACTCAGGCAAACAAGTAAGCCTTAGGCTTAGAGTAGGCCAGCGTAGACCAAGACCCGGCGTATACCCTGTTTTTGGGCAGTCAAGGCAAAAGACTACCTTCTTCTAGGATAGGGCCAAAAACGATTATGCTCGCCAATGCAAACAGAAGAGGCGAACAAACTTAGGTATATTCGGGTCTCAGTTAGGGATGCAATCTAACGCGCTTGAAAATAGCTTAAAGTGCCGAAAAGCTGTAAATTGAACAAAAATTGCAAACAAAAAATATTTTTTTGGCTCATCCTTTGTACTAAGCTTGCTGGGAATGGTTACCGTAAGCTTAAAGCACTTTTAACGTCCACAAGCAATTTCGAAAAAAACCTTTCATCTATTTCATCACCAATGACAACCCCTATTTTTAGTAGCAATTTAGACTTGAAAGGTTTTCTTTAGTAACCGACAAAGAGATGGTTTAGTCATCAAAAGGTCATACTAAGAAAATTACAACTTCACGACTAATCATCTTCCCATTTGGTAAAACATACAATTCCACATACAAAATTTAACAAGTGGTTAGCAACTAGTTGATGTTCTCGTCCCTGTTTTTTTCTGGAAAAAAATTACGTTGCTCACCTACTGATTATACAGTCGAGCCTCGATATAAGAAACCCTCGATATAACGAGTCCCTGGTCCCCAGAGGTTCGTTATATCAAGGTTTGACTGTAATAAAATTGTGTTTTTTTCAAAAAATATTTTTGTAAAATATATTTTAAACATATTTTCCTTACCCTCCTAGTGCCTCAGAATCGATTTTTTTGCAAAAGTTTCTACATTTGTTGTAATCTACTGCAAAGGGACAAAAATTTTGAAAAAGGCACTTAATAAAATAAAGAATCGAAATTTTGTTTCAGCAAGAAATTCTTCCAGCCCTTCAAAATCAATATGCCCTACTTCAAAGAGCTTGCCAACTCTCGACGTCCTGCCTTTCTACCCACCTACCATAGTGTGTATGGGTCAAAACCCGTTCAATATGTAGCCGAAATGAAGCGGTCACCCTCTCAGTCAGAGCAACACCACAAAATTCAGACTAGGGCTCTGGAGGACATCAAAAACTGCTATTTCTCACCCGTCCAGTGCTATCTGTTGGAGCGAAGACGCAGAAGAAGTGTGTCGGCAGATCATGCAGGCTTCCAACATTAAACTCCTAACACATGTCGATTGTTAAAGAAACTCCTTATACCCTTTTTAGTTACTCATACGACATTTTTAAAGCTACTCGTATGTTGATCACATGCTTTTATTGTATCTTTGCAGTGCAAAAGTAAAAATTAAGATCAGTTAAACACCTTTGATCATTTATTTATTTAATGTTTTCAGGGTGGATTTTTGCTTTATTACACCACAAATATGCTATTTTATTTTTTTGCGTTAAGCAGAGAAAACTCATGAGGAGTGAAAGCCATTGGCAGGAGCTCTCGAACGGTGGTGTCCACACGAAGCTTAGTGCTCGGAGAATAATGAATGACCTTAATTTTTTTTGTTTTTACAATAAAAAATAGCTAAAGTAGAGAGTTTTTTTAGAGCGGCTTATTTATTACATATTTCTTCTCTGAAAACCTATGACTTAGGCGTTCACATGAGTTTCTATTTGACAGGCTTTTCTCAAGTTTTTATCTCCGAATTGACATATCCCAAGGGTTGTCAAACTAAAATTATCCATAAATAAAAGGTTTCTGCTAAGGGGCCACTTTCTAAAGGAAGCCCACTCAGGTAAAGAGAAGATCTTGAACATAGTTTCCCTTACAGGGACCTACCGCATAAAGAAGCTCTGGTATGCATATTGCTTTTATGCTCTAGAGTGTTCTCAATTGATTGGTCTTTCAGGTATTTTTGTCCGCGCATCTCAACTCCAAGTCTCCGTCGCCCCCGTAAGGGAACGACGGAGATGACTCTTTTTATTTGCTCCCCTCCCAATACAGCCCTTATTCTCATTTAAAATAGTCTAATATACATTCTATTTAGACTTAGTCTAATGTTTAGGCTTAAAATACGTTTTTAAGCGAGGAGTGTAACAGGAATGACTGGAGGGTGGGGGCGGTAATACTAGTATTGTACCAAAATTAAAACTTGCCCTGAAATCGCCGAATTCCACCATGCATTGACGACAAATGCCACAAGGAGCGCATATCACGTCTAGTTGACTGACAACAGCAATTGCCTGAAAGTTTCGATGACCAGCCACAACAGCACTCACTAAAGCACTTCTTTCAGCACAAACAGTGCCACCACAAGAGGCATTTTCCACGTTAGCTGAATTGGTCAACAAATGTAAAATATTCTCTCTTCAAAACTTTACTTCCTCTAAACACAGTCCCGTCAGTAGTCAGCAAAGCGGCTCCCACAGGAAAATTACTGTAAGGAGAATAGGACTTTTTCATGGCCTCAATAGCATGCTCAATTAACTGCTCGTCAGTGACAGAAGTAATAGATTGTTGATTGGGTTCAGACATCTCGGAATCTAAAAAAAGATTCATTCTGTGCATTGGCCCTAACTAAAGCATAATATTAAGCTTGTGCTTTCAACCTAGCCCGTAGACCCTGCTTTAACCCGTATACATATATTTGGCACACATTCTAAAGATTTTCTTGCCCAGCACAAGTAAAAACAAAAAAATTAGGTATCCAGCTACACAACATATCCGGTCTCCTTTTGACCAAAGAAAAAAGTCCTTTCCCATATCTAAACAGACGGATACAGAAGTACGGTCATAACGTGAAGCAACTACACATACACCCAAAAATTCAACGTTTAAAGTAATAATATAGAAATAATATGTGCTTAAAAATATTCACAAAAAGAAATTTTCTGCACTGCTTTTACGTTACTAATACAAACAAACAATGACACAAGAGCACGAGAGAATGATTTGGTTAAAAGCAAACAACTGGGAAAGATATCACAACTATTTCACACACCCAACTTCTTTTTATATTGTTACTTTTTGCATAGATTCCAAAAATTTGGTCTTTGGCTATTAATGAATCTGGTTTTTTTCCTAGATTGTTAAATGGAAATACTCATTTAAAAAAATTGGCCGGCCAGTGGTCAAAATATGCTCAAGGATTTGAGTATGAAAGTAGCCATAGTCTCTCTTGTTTGATTTAGCTCTTGCTAAGCATTTGCAGCGCAGGTTAGCCGTCAACCAGAGTATACCCTGTTTCACCTAAAGTTCAGTGGTTCTCGGCTAACCTACACTGGTCCACGCTAAGCCTAAGGCTTAGTTGTATTCCTAAGGAATATAGCTGCTACCAGCTGAAACATCTAAAGCATGGAGTATAAACTCAACAAGATAAAGGGGACCGGAATATACGAGCTTTATTTGCCTGCCACAACTACCTTTGTTACCGCATTCTTTCTAATAAAACCACACCCCTTAATTTAGTTTTGGCATTGTGTTTTCAACCTACTTTTTGGAGACAACACCCAAGCAAGTTAGCATTCAAATTGTAGCTTATTGTCTTAGCTATAAATTGGGTGGTAACTTGCCTAAGACTTGTTTGGAAAAAGTAGGCCAAAAACAGGATTTTGAATTAGGGGGGTGTGGCTCTATTAGAGAGGATACGGTATTTGAAGACTTGTTAGCTAACAAGGGACATATATTTTTCAAATAAAGCAAGAAACCAGTTATTCTGCGCCGTTGCGACAAACTCGTACGTTTGTCAATCAATGTTCTTATCTTTTTAAAGGAAAGGTAGAACACTGATTACACAAGAAGTACCATTTTTTACAGAAAATAAAAAAGATAATAAAATCTTAGAAACAAACCTATAAGTTGTAATTTTTCGCTATTTGAAAGCTGCTCGCTGAAATCCGTGGGATTATCATCTTTCATTAGTTGGTCGCTTAAAGTCATTGAAATGTCCGTTGAACCATTTATATAGCTTTCATTGACTGGAAACATTTCAGCCAAAGCTTCACGAATCATTTGCTGTGGCCAGTCCATTTGCGTTACATTTCCCGCAATCTTGGCTGGAGTCCGACTGTTGCGCAGTAAAACTGAATGTCTCTTTTTGAAGTTTTCCAGCCAACCACTGCTGGCTTGGAAGTCTTGAATATGGAGTGCGGCTGCCATTTCCTTGGCTTTTTCCTAAACAAAAATTTTAGCATATTTTCTTAAACAAATGCTCCTTTTTGATTCAAAATCCTGTTCTTGACAAATTTCCAGTCGCTTCATACTAACTTGTACAGAGTTATGACCTTCATAGTCAAAGGAAACAGAACCAGAGCAAATGGCTCCGAGTTAGCACCGAAGGCTATAGCTTTGTACTGGGATGATCGCAGAGGTTGCTCTTAGGGCTAGTTACCTTCTTACTAAACTGCAGTAAAGCAAGCTTGAGAGTGGTCTACAAAATGTCAAAAACACGATTTTGTATCGAAGGAACGCGTTTATCAAAGAAAATTACCTTTATAATCGTGCCCGTCAAAGGAATATTGTCATTTTGCAAGGTTTTTGTCCAGGCAACAAGCGATTCTTCCAATCCTATATACTTTGCTGGCTTTAACCGTGACTTCCTAGAGTCTTTGCCTTGGCAAATAGCTTTGAGAATAGCTTCTTTGTTGGAAAGAATGCCTTTCACAGTAGACTTTGGCAGGTTGAACTGTCTAGCTAACTGACTTTTGTTGTTGCAACTAGCCGCTTCTATTATTGCTAGTTTGGTGTTGAAGGAAATGACCCGTTTGTTGGTTGGAGTGCTGGTGGTGCAGCTACTAACTTAAATTTAAAACCATTCTTAAGACTTTATTTTTACAGATTAATTTAATATTTCGACCGGCTATTCTTATATGGAGACTAACCAAAAGAAAGAAAAATTATGTTTTTTGATGTTCAGATAAGTATAACGTCAAAAAGCCCAAAAAGTTATTGGGAACACCATTTTTTAGAGACTGACTATTTGGCATGATGAACCAAGCAAACTGTAAGGTACCTGTAAAGTACCATGCTAATTGGGTACCTTGACACCCGATATATTGCCTTATGCCCTGTTCTTATCACTGGAAATGGGTAATAAAAGCTTTAGAATGTGCACGGGTAAATCCTAGGCCAACGGTTTGAGCATAAGGCTTAGCCGTTGCAAATATGCACCATATATTGGGTATCCAGACACCGTCCGGACTTAATCTTAGTTCCCAAAACAAAAATTCAGAATGGAAAAGAGGCGTATTCTATATTAAACTAACCTTCAGGTTGAGGCACCAATTCTTCAGCTGAAGAAGTAGAAGGAAAAGTGTTTGCTAAAATCTCATTCTTCTTTCTGCTGCCAGGCTTCAAAATTTCAGCAAAAATGGTCTGATGTTGTGGATCACCATGCTCCAAATGGTACATCAAAGTGGTTGTAGTAGCTGGAGACTTGTACCTTCTGAGGCAGTCTCCTATATTGCAGACAATATTCTCGCCTCTTTCGGTGAAATATGCCCAAACAGCGTGCTTTTTGTTGCGATCAGCAGAAAGCAGAGTTTCTACTTCAGCTTCTTCGTCTTCTTCCACCTCATGCTGCTCCTCTTCCTTTATATATTTGAGGGCTGCCGCAAAAATTTGATCATTCACCGACATAAGTGGATAAATTTGTTGGAAATTGAGCAACTAAAACGTATTTGTTAGGGTGATAAACTAGAAAACAAGTAAAGTGCCCGTATAAAATGTTCAAATGAGAAAAATTGTGTTGTGTGTGTATGCATAGAAAGGCTTTCTCATACTCCTCTTTTCTCATTGCCAGTCAAACAATTTTGTGATTCTCTGCTGTGTTTGCATGAGAAAAAGGGTTGAGAAAGGACGCCTTTTGCTGGCGCTCTCTTTCTATATGTCTCTCTTTGGCTGTGCTGCAGTGAGAAAATGTTATTGAGAACCTTTTCTATCGATTTTTTCTCTACTGCGCCTTGCTTTCACGGTTGTGTCTGAGTGAGAAGTAAAGCAATAAAAAAAATAGACTATGAAACGCTTGTAAAACATTTGTTGAGAATATGTTAGTGTGAAATTTTAATTATTAAAGGTTATAAGTTGGTTAAAGATACTCTATTTATTATGCAAAACGGTAAATGGACCACTGCCCTCTCTGCTATCAGGTTGATAAATTAATTTGCCCAGTGATTTATTATACAATAATACATTTTATACTGAAAAGTTGTTTTTTTACGAATTAAAATACAATAAGTTGTTATGTCATGGTCCAAGTGTGGAACTGGCCGACTACTTCACTGGCAATGAAGATCCACAATTATGAGAGTATTAAATGAAATTGTTTAAGATACACTAAAGCGACACTCGACTGTATATGTTTTTGTCGACCTAATCTTTTATGAAATTCCAATTGGGGTCTATGAAGAATAGCCTAATTTTAGAACCTGGTTGGTTGTTGAGGCCTGCTTTACCCGGCCGCGGTTCGTACCGGTATCTCCTCCCATTCTCCATTGTGGGTGGGGAAATATCTGATAAACAATATCCATCCAAAGATATTACGGGTCACATGCACATAATGATAATTATATGATGCAATAGAAAAAAGTCAAAAACCCCCGAAGGAACCAGGTTGGGTGTTGAGGTCTGCTTCACCCTGGCCGCTGGTCGTTCCCTGTGCACCATTCAGGGAATTGCTCTTTTTCCTGTTAAAAAAAAAGGGGCTATCTATCTATAAACGACGTGAATAATGCATCAACAATAATAAAAATATCAAAGCAAGAAAAAACTTTCTCTTACTTTCACTGTGTCTTCTCAAACCCAGCAGTTTGAACTCGTTCGATTCTCATATATCCTCTCCATTTTAACTAGCCTTCGCTATCAATTTTTTTGATAGTAATAATTTTGGATCGCTCTGGTGCCAGTACCGGAGTTGGGGCAGTGGTGCCTGTACAGGAGTTGGTGCCGTGGTGCCTGTACCGGAGTTGGGGCCGTGGTGCCTGTACCGGAGTTGGGGCCGTGGTGCCTGGATCAGAGTTGGGGCCGTGGTGCCTGGATCAGAGTTGGGGCCGTGGTGTTTCATTAGCTTTCATTGCGCTGCCCTATTTGGTTATGCAGTTGGGAGACTCTCAATGAGGTGCCTGTCTGATCAATTTACACTAGTTTTGTATAGATATTTGCTTCTAAAAAAGTAGAACGACGAGTAAAGTCATTGGTAGAATGATTTATTCCGCTTTGCTACCACTTTTTCCTTCTGTAATTAGACCACCAGGATTGTGAAGATAAATTCTGAATGGTAATAGTAAATGCTAAAAAATTTGTTTGTAATCAATAGAATAAAAATTAAATCCTTGGATATTTTTCGTATAGCTTGTTCTTAAGTGTTTTCTGCAGTCTCAAAAAAATAAAATGGGCACATCACTAAAATTTTAAACTAAAATTTTTTTTGGTTAATTCCATTAGGACATAAGGCAGCTGGCCATGGTTGTTTCCAAAATTTTTGATATTTTTTGAATAAAAACACCCGCTTGCTACCTAAGTATTAGATGCTTAACTGGCCGACTATCTCACTGGCGATGAAGATCAACAATTATGAGAGTATAAACTGAAATTGTTCAAGATCACTCTGAAGAAAATGTAGACAATGTGTTAGACAATAAAAATGATTGGTCCTCAGCTTCTCTGCCAATTAAGCCAATTGCCAATTTGTAAGGGCGAATCAGAAACTGCTGTCACAAGAGAAAATACTTTTTCCATACCTTTATTTCATGCAAGCTTCATTTATTGAAGAATTACAAATCACTAAAACATAAAGATTAGAATATCAGCAGCACTTATTGTCAGATGACCAGAAACATCAGGCAGATTAGGCAAGTTGATGGTTGGCAGTTGGACTCCACCAACAATGGGCAGAGCTGCAATTATGGCATTCAGACTGGTGTGGACAGTGTTGACCAAGTTAGTTGGGATAAGGCCGAGAACAGCTGGCAAAGGCACTCCAGTCAAGATGGAAAGCACACTTAGAAGTTAAACCAACAAAGATTAGATCAAGCCAACCAGTCCTATAAGAAGGATTGGTTTGATTAAGTTAATATATGACAGCTACCTGAGACTCCATGTGGCACAGATTGGATCAGAGTTGAGGTACTACAATAAGGAAACTAAGCCATATAACTAGTGCTGGAGACCGAACCGCAATCTTTACGGATTCCGGTCACCAGAATCCGGTTTTTTCCCTAATATGATATGATACAAAAGAAAAAATATTCTCTAGCCGTGCGGTCTCTTCTCAAACCCAGCACTTTGAACTTGTTCGATTCTTATATATCCTCTCCATTTTTTCGTGCTTCACTGTCAATTTTTTTGATAGCAATAATTTTGGATTGCTCTGGTGCCTGTACCGGAGCTGTGGC
>BBSZ01008355.1:0-13004 GCA_000981365.1 Subanguina moxae
TTAAATATTCTCAAATAGTAATTCTCAGGAAACATTTTTTGAATTTTCTCATTCAAAAGTTTTGCTTTGTTTTTTCTTTTATCTATTTAAAATTTCAATTGTCACTATGAGAATTTTTCACTATGAGACGTTTGGCTATAAGTATCCGAAATTGTGCCCAATTATCACCGAACTGAATACCGGACGTGAAATAATGCCGGACATTTTGGAGAACGGACATCGGACGGACTGTTTGTTACACCCCAATTGTAAATGGCATCTTCGCAATATTTTAATTTAAAGAACAGAGTTGGAGGTACATAATGCATAAAATGTTACTAAATCTCATGCAAAAGGTTGTAAACAAGGCAGTTGAACATTGTCCTGCCACCCTTGTGGGGGCAGCACAAAGAATATTTGATTAGAAGGGCATTTGATTGTGAGCGTGAGAGCAGACCATTCGTTGTGCTGCTCAGCAATATTTTTCTAGTCACACATTCTCACGTTTGTTCTTCTTTCTGTGCCCTTCCTTCAAGAATAAATAAAGAAGAGGATGCTACTGCAAATATTAGTCGGTGTATTTGAAAACGTTTTTTTTTACAATTTTTGTCAAGTTGTTTACGATGTAATTAAATAAACCTTGACTGTGTTAAAACCGGCATGTATATTTCATGTTTTTTTTTTGAAAAAAAGTAGTCTAAATTTTATTGGTGAAAATGCTATAAGAATTTATTGGTAGGACTTTTTTGTCATATCAATTTATGGTGCTATTAAATTGTAACTAAGTTTGTAAAGTGGTCAATTAGCTGGTTAATTGGAATGTTTTCACCAGTAAACAAAATCTTAATTAAAATCTTTATCGTTACATGATAAGTATTTTACGATGGATATTTTGAATGAGTATTTTAGATTTCATATCAATACTTTAGTCAACTACGAGCAAGACAAAGCCGACTTCATAGTGCTGGAGCTATTTTGATCGCACAAAAAAAGCTGATGAAAAGGTGAAGACAATGGGAAAGTAAAGGAAAGGATTTAGAAGTTAGATCGAACGTCTCACACAGAAAACACAATCTTTTGGAGAGTCGTCAAAAGAAGATCACTAAAAGAACATTGGAAGAATACGCGCGGCCAAGCCTATCAAACACCAAGAGCTTTTTCGACAAAATGAACAAGTAGGACCAGGAAGAGAACACATTTACAAGGGTAAACTGAAAACAATTTACATTTTTATGGTCCCAGCATGCACTGCTAGCGATACTTCATCCAATTTTCTCCATTGTCTTCTTTCAAATAGTTTTGTGACCAAGCTTCTTGAGCTTTTTCCGAAAATATTTTAACAGTTTAACCAGTTAATTAATCGGTTCATTAATTAAATAGATTTTATCCAATCAATTTCACAAATCTAATCATAATCCAGTCGATAGTATTTCCGAGAAAACCAAATGTCGACTTATTGCCTTTCCAAAAATGTATTTCAACATCTTCTAAGTACGGGCTGCCTCAACTAATTTTGTTATTTTTAAACTACCATGTTTTTCTGTTTTTTATTTCGGCATTATTTTTTTTTTGCAACAAATTGAGGGGGAGTCACCGTTTTGTCTCGTACCAAAAATGCCTCCTAAATTCATCAGAATTTTTGATTTTGTTGGGCTAATTTAAAATTATTTAAAAACCTAAGGGCCTCTGAGTTTTACCGCATTGCAAAAGGATTAAATTCGATAGCCTGTAACTTGCCCGTAAGAAGTCGAAACTTTGCGTCTTCCATCAAATCGTTTCCATCCTTCTCGATGATCGAAATATAACGAAGCCACCAGCTTTCAGCGTCAGGTTATCTGGCATGTAGCGGAACGTTTCAATCCTTGACCCCAATCATGACATTAGAGCTTTCTTGTTTTCTGAATTCTTCTTGTGCAGATTCAATGTTCAGTACTTCATTTTGAGGAGTAGTGTAATAAAAGAAAAGAATTGTTTAAAAGTTAACTAACAATAAAGCGAATTACCTGTTTTCCCTTTTCTTCTAGACCCAAAACTACTTTCATACAAGCCATTGAAGGATCAAGGAAGGTGGCAGCTAAGTAGATTGGATCGCTCTCATCCAATGCGTGATTGAATCTTCTGCACATGCTTTCATACAACGCTTTGCAGATAACCGTCTTTCCATCATATCATATCGTCCATATTTGCAAGTAGCTTAAAAAAAGCAAAAGGTCAAGCAAAAAAAGGTGAAAACCGCAACAGCGACAAGAATAAAAGACGAAGAACAAAAAATAAGCAAAGAACACATCAACAAATCACCAGTACTTTTATAAGATCATCAGAATTTTTAAACCTGTACAAATCATCCAAATATTTGGATGGACAAAACAGTCAAAGGATTCAAATTAAATACGTTTAGAACCTTTGAATCCGGATCCAAATTAATTGAAAAAGTTTCAGTTAATTTGAATCCGGATTTAAATTAAATTTAACTAATTGTTTGAATCCAAATACGGAAATTTTCGACGGATTCAAATCTTTTTGAAATTCCCTCCAATAAATTTGAATTCAAATTTCAATTCAAATATCAAACGCTCCTGTTTCAAAAATCCGCATTTTCAGTGAATCCTGGATTCAAATTGCCAACACTGGTAGAGACAGAAACGGGTCAAGGCCTCGTGAGTATGCTGTGAGTATGCCAGTGTTTTCATAATTGACATGACATCTGACACTGACACTGACGTCAGCTTGACACTGACATGACATTTAAAATGACATTGACACTGACATTTGGTGTCACTGTCAGTGTCATTTTAAATGTCATTTTAAATGTCATTTATTTCAAAATATCGGTGTCATTTTAAGTGTCGGTTATATTATATGTCATTCGGGTCATGTTTTCAATTTGTACCTTAACAAAACTTAAAAAACTTAAAAAAACGAGGAAACTGACATTTAAAATGACACTGACATTTTGAAATAAACTGACACTTAAAATGACATGACATTTAAAATGACACTGACACCAAATGTCATTGTCAATGTCATTTTAAATGTCATGTCAGTGTCAGTGTCAAGCTGACGTCAGTGTCAGATGTCATGTCAATTATGAAAACACTGGAGTATGCGTCTCTATGTCAATAAACTTACCGTATTTACTCTATTAAGCGGGCACCCTCTAATGAGCGGGCACCCTCTAATAAGCGGGCCCCCTAGCGAAGGGTCGAAAAATAAGCGGGCATGCCCGCTTAATAGAGTAAATACGGTAATTTCTGGTGTACTTCCCTTTTGTATGAGCACTTGTAGAAATTTTCTCTGCAAAAACTTTGAAAAAAAGGCTTAAAAACCTCGAAATTTGATTCGGGATCCCGCGGGGCCCGCTCCGAAGTTCTCCTAAAACCCCGACCCTGACCCCGAAGAATATTTCGATGGTCGAACCCCCAACAGAACCCACCCGAAGGCATCTTTCTGTCTCTAATTATTAGTCGTCGAAATTCGATTGATGTTCAAAGAAGTTTCCAGCGTCAGTATCAGCTTGGCAAAATTGAAACTGCGCTTAAAAAACTAACTGGCGTTCTAAAAATTGTTGATTGACTTTCGATCCAATCTTTTGTTGCATGAAAAGATGCTCGAAAGTTCATCAATAATTAGTTTAAGTCTTTTTTTATAACTTTTTGTATAATTTATTTTTTGATATAACGTCACTCCTGGGGACTAGCGTTAGGGTGACATTATATCGAGGGTGACATTAAATGGGGGTGACGTTATATCGAGGTTTTATTGAATATATGGGATTTACACACGATCATTGTAGGCATAAGAGTAACCAATCAAGGAAGTACATTTTTATTCAAGCGACAATAACAACTGAAAGAAAACCCAATATAGCAAATATTTTTCAACAGTCAGGCCGAAAGTAATTGGTGTAAAGTAAAACCGTATACTCACGTCATAACATAACTAGAGACAGAAAGATGCCTTCGGGGCGGGCCCCGTTCGGGGTTCAACTATCGAAATATTCTTCGGGGTCGGGGTCGGGGTTTTAGGAGGTCTTCGGGGCGGGCCCCGCGGGGCCCCGAAACAAATTTCGGGGTTTTAGAAACCTTCTTTTTCGCAAAATTTTCACTCATACAAAAAGCTCAAACAGAAGGGAGGTACACCAGTAACTAAATTTAGTGACAAAAAATGCATACTTACTCACCCACAAGCTCAACTAATTTTGGATAAATCAATTGGTTTTCCTAAAAGAAGATCAATGTGCACATTTAGACTGACTAGATTAGTTGAAGAGCTTTACTTCCCAAAATATTAAGGGATCCTTATCCGGATTAACGCACTTCATCTTGTTGTAGGCATACACTTCCATCATCGCTGTATCTATCGAAGGAGTCTCTCTATCAACATTATCTTGAAACAGTTTAACTTTGAGTTTAGTTGCATATTCCTCATGAGTCCTTGCATGCGTAAAAAGAGCTTTGATGCTCCCACTAGAGATTTTGATTCATTCGTCACATACTCTACATTTAGCTTTATTCGCCGATAATTTAGTGAAGAGCTCGATCTTACAAATAACGCTTGCAGTAGCCATTCTAAATAACGTGTTACACAGGGACCAACAATAACAACAAACAGTCAAAAAATGTTACAAAAACATCAACTAATCAAAAATTTAAAACATTTAAAATTTGAAAATTATTCTTCGGGGTTCAACCTAATTTCGGGGTCGGGGTCGGGGTTTTTAAAGCATCTCGGGGCGGGCCCCGATCGGGGTTTTACCCCCCAAAATCGGCTCGGGGCGGGTCGGGGCCCCGACGGGGCCCTGACCCGTTTCTGTCTCTAAACATAACCAAACATGGACTTTGAAGAAAAAATCCACCATATAAACATCCTAAAATATCCGCTTCAAAGTCCGCTATACCTTCAACGATAGTCGACTAACACCGGTGTCTCCAGTGAACAGTTTGGCTAGGCCGCAGTGGAGCTAAGCTTATTGCGTAGTCTTGGACTTTAAATTTCGCTCCACTACGGCCTAGTCGAACTGTTCACTAGAGAGACCGGCGTCAGTGGACTATCGGCAAAGATATAGCGGACTTGACATGGTTCTCAGAAAACTGTATACTTTTTAACATAATCAAACATCGTTAAAGATGATTCGGCAAGCGATGGCATTGGCGAAGTCAGTAAAATAATGGAAAGCAAAAAATTGAAATAGAGCAGCCTCCAATCAGTCGTCTTGAAGCATAAAAGCCAAGTATAATAAATTCAGCGTAAAACAAAGGAGCAAGTCATTAATAAAAAACACATAACCAAACAAAACAAAATATGAAATATGTACAGAATAGGCTAGGTGACGTTTAATCGAGGTGAAGTTATATCGAGGGTTCGCTGTAACGAAATTTTAGATAGGAAGGTGTTAGGAGGCAGCCTTTAAATCGTTTTAGCGCACAATAATTACTTAGAACTGGTTAAATAAACTTTTGAATATAGTTGATATAGTGGCATCTAGTGCTGATCTAGAGGGCCGTGTCAGCCCTACTTTAGACAGTCTTCCATTTTTTGCTGGTTCCCTCCTGTTTTTAGCCCTCCTAAGCATTTCTAATTCGCTAAAAACGATAAAAGAGCTATTTTGTTTTTTTTTTGTCATAGATAGTCAGATTTTGGAAATTCTAAAATTTAGATATTATGATGAGCTATAGAAGAGCCCTTATTGGAGCATGAGCACCTATTACAAGAAATACGGTATAACTAGACAATAAATGTGTGTATTTTAAATTGAGTAAATTGCAGGAAGAATTCCATTGTAACCAGATGTAATGAGTTACGTTCTAACCGGAAAAACGTGCACGGCCATTGGATTTTCTCTCTAATTGCTTTCTCTTATCTACAACCGCAGCCCGAGTTAAGTTAGGAATTAAATAATTGAGCTAGCATAAATAACGTTTAATATGGTCTGTTTGCGGCCATTTATTGATCAAGCTGGGTGTCTGTGAAGATGGATGTAGTGGATTAGTGCAAAGAATGCAAAAGAGATTTTTGCTGAAGTAAACAAGGCCACCACATGCCACAACCAATTACTCTCTGGTGTGCAATTTAAAATATATTTGCTTGCTTACTTTCCTGCTGGTGTTTTTTTTTTATCATTTGCAACACCCAAAACTTCAATATTAGCCTTCAATTTTCGCAGTTTTCCGAAAATTTTACTGTTTTGTTTTCCGAAACGTTTTGGGGAGAAAGTTGAATTTTTACCTAAGGAGACTAAGGCAAAGCAATGCTTTAGTTTACCTCGATCCCCTAGTTTTTTATTTTACTATGTTATTATTAATGGACCTGTGAAATTCTAGAATGGGTTCAATTCTTCTCCTTTGTTCCTCAAGTCTATAGTTTTTAACCGAGAACAAAAGAGAAAATTACACAGAGCCCAGGCTAGGTATATAGTTTTAGACCTCAGGGACTAAATTTAAATGTACAACTAACTGAAGTACGGCTTAGAGTAGGCCAGTATAGATTAGCCATGAACCAATAAAGTTGGGTGAAACAGGGTGTACATTGGTTCACGGTTAACTTATGCCAGTTTACCCTAAGCCTAAGACTTAGTTATAAGCCAAAATGCAGAACATGCGATCTGAAATACCATTTATAAGGTTGTTTACCCAGGGCCACAAAGACAAAACATTGAGATTTTTCGACTTTTTAAAAACCAATTTTTTATAACGAAAAAGCAAATAGTTTGTTATTGTTTTTAGCATATTAGCAATGCTTAGCAGGAGCTAGAACAGCAGAGATAATAAGAAAAAAGATGGGCTGGATTATACACTCGGGTTAGAACCTTAGAATTTGTGGCAAAGCTGGTATACGCTGAGCCTAGGGGCTAAGCCTAAGACTGAAGCAGTCTTAGGCTTGTTAGTTGGTGGAAATTTGTAATACCATATAAATTATATTAATAATTAGCATTTGAAAGTTTTAGCACTGGACCAAAGAAGTATAATTGTTTTTTGAAGCCCTACTTTTTGGTTGTTGAATTTTTTGACTGTGATTCGTCAAAATGTTAGACAGAACTTATTCAAAAAATTTTTTAAAAAGTATAGGCGTGTTTCCCAAGCGGCCTCTCAGTAGACAAAATGTTTTCAGAAATCAGCCGATAAAATCCAACGATATTTTTATTATTCCTACGGGTCCTAAGTACATTTTGACTACCGGAGTTTTAGAAATGGATATTTTAATTCAAAAATATATAAAACCTGTTCAAAGTTTCCTATGCCCATTCATAAGGGGTTCTCCGAAAAAATATATACTTTGGTCCTCCAAAGTAAATTTTTTGCATATATTTATTCAAAAATTTTAGCCTTAGATGACCAAGGCATATTCTTTTTCGGAAGATTCCTCGTCTGGCATAAGGTGGCCCAATATTTTTTTGTCAAAGCCGAAGGAAGAGGAAAAGTAAAAGTATATAGTTGAAAATGGCCTTTAAATTGTTTTAATCACCAACCCTATTTACCCGCCGCTCAATCGCATCTGAGAGAAGAGGGTAAAAAGAAACACTTCACTTGTCCCTCTATTTTTTGCATTCATTCCAGTAAAATAGCTACTGCATAACTCAAAAATCTGATTGGCTTCATTTACTCATCCTTCTTATCTCCAGCCTTCAACAGTAGCAGCAAAAAAAAGGAGGGTGAGCGAAATTGCATTATCGGTAGAGGAAGGAGCAGCAGTAGTTGTCCAATCTCCAGTGCTAAATGAATGGCCCAGCAGGGCAAGAAATCTTGCCAGTAGATGGCATTTGTCTTCAGCCTCTGAATGGCCTCGAAAGATTGTGCAGAGGGGGGCAGCCTGCCAGCTTATATATAACTCTGCCAACCGATGGCAAGGCAAATTATCTGCGAGCGTCTATATACTGCTCTACTCCTTTCATTTCCTGCATAAATCTTCGGATAATAATGCTAGACTATTTGGAAACGCCGAAATTATTCTTTTTTCAAAGTACCATCTTGTTTTGGGAACACATTAACTGTCGCTTAATTGGCTCTGAATAGCAGTTCAGTCGCTCTTTTTGTTGAGATTTTAAGGTATAAAATATAGATGCGAAACTACTGCTTTTTTAGCCCTATTAATATGGGCTCTCTTTCAAAATCCGGTCCCTTTTTGCCTGGGTCCCCCAAGTCTAATTCTTTTTCAAAAATCTTGAAACTTTGAGACAGTTTATGCAATAAACCAAGTGCTAAGCCTAAAGCTAACATTAATTTATAAATAGGACTTAGTCTTAGGCTTAGCAACTAGGTCCAGCGCATACCCTGGTTTGGAAATACTCTGCTTTGAAAGAGTATTTGAGTATTAAGGCGAAAATACATTTTCAAAAAATGAGCTTGGAGGAGCGACTGGATAACCTCTGGTATTCTTATCTTTTGTGCTGTTTTTCAGCTATTCAATGTAAGAAGACGACTAAAAATAGAGAAGAGAGCCAGAATTTTTAACTGAGAGCTGAAAATAATTTTTTTTCACGTTACTTTTTGAATGTTCATTCAGATGCAAATTTCTGAGAAAATTTTTAGTGTCTACACTCTAAAAAGCATTATCTGGCATTATAAAGAAAACAAGTCCAATGTTTGGCACATATTTGATACCTAACACTACTGTTTGCCCACCTGACTTTGCCACAACAAAATCTCTTCTTAAAGGTTTTTATTGACTCCGTATTTTTCCTATTTGATTTCTTTAATGATAAAGTTTCTTTCCATTTTGCTTTTTCTTGAATTGTTTTTACTATTATTTTTATTATCAATTTCCTTAAGCCGTTGAGAAGCGTCACAGACATAATTAGATTTCAATAATTAATGGGCGCTAAAGCTTTTGGCGTGTTTTGCCAACAATTTTGACGTCACTTTCAAAGATTTTTTAGATAAGGCAAAGGGTATCTGGATTGAAAACCGTCAAGAGAACACAAAAGAGCGCATGCCAATTAGTTCGACAGAAATTTGAGACTCAGAAGGTAATTAAGTCAAGATGATGAGAAATCCTGTATATGAAGATTCAAATAAATTTCCAAATCTTAGTAAAATGTCTTAAACCAACATATTGGGAAAAACACTGAGCTTTTGTTTGTATTGGGTTGGTGCATAATTAACGTTGGTTTTTTACCAAAAAATGTATTTGTGGCATTTTGTTATTGACCTATGTTTTGCTAGTGTCTTTTGGGCTTATTATATATTAAAATGTAGCTTAGAATATAGGCTATATTTGGTATATAATATGCCCAGAAGACACCAGCAGAAAATAGAAAATAGAAAAATAAAATACTGCTCTCCTCCTCCTTTCCAACACAATACCACAAACATATTTTTTGGTAAAAAACCGACGTTAATTATGCACCAACCCTATATAAATGTGCTTGGAATATTTGAAGGCGAAAGTTGGCCATGCTTTTTCCGAGTTTTTTGATATTTTTGATCGAATTTATTCATTCTCAAGCCCTCTAGTAGTCAAAATGTTTTCAGAAATCTGAATTTGAAAGCAAAATTTTCAAACCTGTTTGCAGAGATATGACCAAAAGTTTGTATACCCACATTTTGGATCACTGACCACCTTGCTTGCAGCCATATCTCGGCAAACAAGTCACTCGTCAAAATTCTGCTTTCAGATTCGACTACTGGAGGGGCTTAGAATGAAAAATTCTTGCAAAAATGGCTACTTGTGTTCAAAAATATCAAAAATCTGGGGAAAAAGCCTTCTAGTTGGATAAGTTTGCAGTTAGTGTCTAGTTAGTGTGTTTCTTCTAGTCAAAGAGTTCAACAACCAAAAAAGTAAAACTTCAAAAAGCAATTATACTTTTTTCGTCCCGTGCTGAAACTTACTGTCAAGTTACTGTGCTAAATGCTGATCATTAGTGGCTGATACTTTTAGCGGTATAATTAGAGACAGAAAGATGCCTTCGGGGCGGGCCCCGTTCGGGATTCGACCACCGAAATATTCTTCGGGGTCGGGGTTTTAGGAGATCTTCGGCGCGGGCCCCGCGGGCTCCAGAATCAAATTTCGGGGGTTTTCGAAGCCTTTTTTTTCGCAAAATTTTTACTCATACAGAAGTTCAAACAGAAGGAAGGTACACCAGTAACTAAATTTATTGACAAAAAAACGCATACTCACTCACCTACACCAATTAAATGAGAACTCATTAGACATGGCTCAGCTGTGGCAGGGCTTTGTTTAAAAAGATCAGCATCTCAGCTTTCTCGAGACTCAAGTTGCTTCTTCTGTAGTCGTAAACATCACGGGCAACGGAGAAGGTCTGTTTACTTTGTTGGCTGGTTGCAGGAGCCGATAAAAACGACGAGCAAGCTCAACCAATTTCGGATAAATCAATTGGTTTTCCTAAAAGAAGGTCAATGAGAACATTCAGACTGACTAGATTAGTTGAAGAGCTGTACTTCCCAAAATATTAGGGGATCCTTATCCGGATTAATGCACTTCATCTTGTTGTAGGCATACACTTCCATCATCGCTGCATCTACCCAAGGAGTCTCTCTATCAACATTATCTTCAAACATTTGGCTGTGCCGATTAAAAAATGACTGACGACGTTTTGGCAAAGGCGAATGAATTTCTAAAAGAAAGCAAATCAGAAGGAACTGTGCCGAAAACAAAGAATTCTGATACCTGCATCCTCTTCTATAACCACTGAAGTATCCATCGTTTTCCCAAAGTTCTCTTTTATCCATGCAGCGATCTGTGCATTAAATTCAGCCTTCCGTGAAACTATTCAGTCCTTTAGAGATACCTTTATTTACAACAAGATTCATTTTATGTGCTCCACAGTCAGAATTCAGGTATCCCTCGGTTTCGAAAGCCTAAATCAAGACTGCATGTTCATAAAAACATTGCAGGATTTGGAAGAAATATGATGCAATCTTTTTCATGTTTACACCCTCATCGCGGAGGAAGACGTGACATTTTTCAGACGGTATTCCCCATTCTTTAAGCATCATATTGACCTTATTTCCAATTGTTTCAAAATTGTGGCTGCCAGAGAATGGCTGAACGCAAAGAACAAACTTGACTCGAGTCCACTCTTTGTTAATCCCGTGCGCAGTAAGACTAAAGAGCAATGTAATAGCAATCTAATTTAAATAACTAAGAAAAATGACCTTATAAATGATTCTGTTGGGTCTGACCACAAATCTGACGTGAATGAAAGCATCGGACAGGCTTTAATGAGCTCCTTGACTCTTGCTTACACCATTTAGTAAATTCACGGAAGCACCCAATTTGCATAGTGATGATACCCTAAAAAAGACGTAACTAATTCACTACTGCGTGCTATGTTTTTTACCTTTTAGACTTTTTCGATCAACTAAAGAGAGAACTGTCTTGAATGTTGGCTGGTCAACGATGGAAAACGGAAGATAAGCACAAGCGATGAGATGCACGATTTTCTTGTCCAAGGATGAGAGTTCTCCTATAAAAACAAGTAAACAAAATTTAGAAAAAGGAAGAAGTAACGAATACCTTTTGACAACATCCTTACGAACTGAGTCATGGAGTTCTTTCCAGACGCTTGCTTATCATCATGTTCTTTGAGTTTAGCTGCATATTCCTCATGAGTCCTTGCATGCGTAAAAAAAAGAGCTTTGGTGCTAACACTAGAGATTTCGATTAATTTGTTACATGATCTACATTTAGCTTAATTCGCAGATAATTTAGTGAAGAGCTCGATCTTCCAAGTAACGCTTATTTTAAACTGACTGGATTAGTTATAGAGCGAATTAGTCTCTCTATCAACATTATCTTCAAACAGTTTAACTTTGAGTTTAGCTGCATATTCCTCATGAGTCTCATGCGTAAAAAGAGGTTTGGTGTTCCCACTAGAGATTTTGATTATTTTGTTACATGCTCTATATTTAGCTTCATTTGCCGATAATTTAGTGAAGAGCTCGATCTTCCAAATAAGGCTTGCAGTACCCATTCTAAATAACGTATTACACAGGGACCGACAATAACAACAAACAGTCAAAAAATGTTAAAAAAACATCAACTAATCAAAAATAAAAATTTTAAATTTGAAAATTATTCTTCGGGTTTTTACCTAATTTCGGGGTTTCTAAAGCATCTCGGGGCGGGTCGAGGCCCCGGGGCCCTGACCCGTTTCTGTCTTTAGTTATAATGCCTTGTCCATGCAATATATACCAAAATTCGGTGTATGGGAGATGCATTTCCAAGCGGCTTTTCGCCTTAGTTTTGCTGAATCAAGTAAATACCACCTTTTTGTGTTTTTCCCCCAACCAATTGTACTCCCATTAGATTTGGTGCAGCTTTTCAGCTGTTTAACACGACTACTTTATATTTAACACACAACATTAATAATATCATACCACAATTACAGCTAAGGCTTCGACACAGAAACGGCTTTGTGTCGAAACCAATATAAGTTTGAATAAATATACAACAGTTTGTGAACTTTAGCTTTCTAATAACTACTCCAAAGCGTTCCAACAAGAAGCGAACATCGTTTATTGGAGCGCACATTGCAAGAGAAGAAGGAAATAACTGAGGCATCTGAGAAAATTTCTAATCATTTTTCATTGGCGAAGTAATTCGGCGTGGCTCGATCAACAATTACCCCTACGCCTTATCGACTTACGGGGGCGGCGGGGGCTAGGGAGGTTGGAGTTAAGATGCGCACACAAACATACCTGCGATATAAATCACTCAAAAATAACTCTGGATGCATGAAAATAGCATGCATGCCAGAGCTTCTTTATGCGGTAGATCTTTGTAAGGGAAACTATGTTCAAGATCTTATAGTATGAAAACATGGAAAAGATACTTGCAAGCATAGCAAATCGTTGGATAATAACAAGGAGAAAGAAATAAGCAAAAACAACCCCAAACTATAACGACCCCTCGAGGGACTTCTGAATATAAGCTTCTGAAGATTCATCGCGCTTCCACACTTGTCACATGTTATATTGTTCTTCAGAAGTATGGAATTTGCAAGAAAGGCAATTGTGTAATCTAGGCTAAATTGGAACAAATGTTTCAAGCGCAGACTTGCAAAATCA
>BBSZ01008357.1:1622-15364 GCA_000981365.1 Subanguina moxae
TAGTGATGTGCGCGGGGCGGGCCCCGCGCGGGTAACCCGCCCCGCAAACCCGCACTTGGATTTTGACCCTCCAAAACCCGCCCCTCAAGCCCGCAAAACCCCAAATGAACATCACTAATTCCTACCTCCTGCGGAGGATTCCTCCGGAGGGAGGATTTTTTCCTCCACCTCCACCTCCGGCCAGAGGACGGAGGTGGAGGTGGAGGAGAAAATTTTTGAAGCCGGAGGTCGGAGGTGGAGGTGGAGGAAAAAATTTTTGAAGCCGGAGGCCGGAGGCGGAGGTGGAGGAGAAAATTTTTCAAAATACATCCCTGATTATTGTATCTTTTCTTTAAATAAGGCGGCTTGAGACTCTCAAGTTGAGAGTTAGACATGCGCGCACAGACTTACCTGCGAGATGAATCCGAGCAATACTCTTGATCAGAGAATGCATCTAGAGGCACTTTTTGACCTGGTTCAGTAAGGGAGACGGGTGAAGGGCCCTTCAAATCAGTGGCCTCATATTACTCCCGTCCCTTCCCAATTCAGTCCTCATTCTTCTCTAGGTTACTATTCTGCCTCTTTATAACAAAATTGTTACTTAAAAATGGTTTTTAAGCACTTTTTTTAAAATTGATTTTTTGGATGGGCCTATATCTTAGTAGCGCAAATTTTCTTATTTTATGCCAAATTTATTATTATTTTTATGTTCTTGCTATCAAAAAATTTTATTTGCACACTGATTAAAACCCATAAACTTTTAGAGATTGGTGTTTGTAACGTCAGTAATAGTTTTTAACTTTGACTACAAAAGTCTATTTGAATATATGTTGCTGGAATATTCTAAACATTGAGACTATAATTTGGATTATTAAGACTGAAATAAACAAGGGCAACACTGGCGGGCTGGCTACTCTCTCGACTTCTTTTTAAGTCACTGTAAGTTAGCTTTTTTAAAAAGAGCTATGTCACATCCAAACATTCAGCAGTACCATTTTTGAAACGTTTATTTTGCGACGACTTGTGAACATATTAGCATTTATATGCATTCCGTATCCGGTCTTTTTTTTAAGGTCGATTCGTCCTGGCTACTATAGATTCACACTTTTCTTGCTAAAATACCAAGTAAGTAAAGCAGTCAGAAATAGCTTTTGCGGTAAAGGCAGTTTTTTCTGCAACCCATTTATGCAATTTTTCGCCCTTTTTTGCCCTTTTACCATGTCTTTCTCACTGGACTATGATAAAAAAGGCCTGAAATGCATTCATTTCTCCAGAACCTTGCTCAGATTCATTTCAGAGGTAAGCCTGTGCGCTCATTTCTAACTTCAAACCCTCTTCGCCTCCCTACGGGGTGAATAAATATAAAAAAATGTAGGATATCTATAAAAATTTTGAAAAACCATCTCAAATTGGCTGCGATTTGAGCCAAAAATTACAAAAAATCAGAAAAAGCGGTCGGTTAACCTAGTAGCTGGAAGAAGTCGTAACCGAAATCCGGGTACGCCAAATCCCAGTTAAGCAAAAACCGGATAGGGCAAAATCAGCCGACCGCCAACTAACCCATAAGTTTCTTATAATATTTTAAAATTATGTTACCATTTGATTAGACTTTTTTTAAATAATATATTCTCTTCTTTTATCTGTGCCTAAACATTTTGCTAATCCACCCAATATCTGAGGCAATGCAAGTGTTTTCTACAAAAAAATAATTTAGAGTGAGCTGGCCACTAATTTGGCGGCACTGCATGCCTAACTTTCTGGCCATGGTTTAAGGATGGAAGGGGAATTCCCTAAGGAGTTCTCATCATTAGTAAGCTGTTGGTGTAAACCCTTTTTGACGTTATTAGAGCATGTACACGTCCAAATCAATAGCCAAATATCAGTTAAAGAGGGTTGATAGTTTGACTTTTTTTATTTTTAAACTACTCGAAGAGAGTTTTTTGTTGGCTTTATTTAGTTATAGTTCTTTAAATTTCTGTATGTTTTGTATCTTTAAAATTTAGTTTTCTAGCCTAGCAAAAGTTTTAATTCTTGGTGCTACTGTATTATTATACGCCCCCCCCCCAAAAAAAAAAGTATTTGGTTTTTTAGGTATATTAACCATTTAAGAAGCGTTTTTTCACCATTTTTAAGGGATTAAGGGCTGCATAGGGAGGGGAAGGGACAATTAAGGGGCCACTTAGGCCCACTCAAAAAAGAGAAGATCTTGAACATAGCTTTGTCAACTGGGCTCTACCGCATAAAAAAGCTCATGCATGCTATTTTCATGCATCCAAAGCTTCTTCTCGGGTGATTTTTCTCAACACCAATCCCCCGAGGGTATATATATATTTTTTTTTTGGGGGAGGGGGGTGGTATAATACAGTTAAATCTAATTCTTTTTACCTTTTCATTTTTACACTTTATCATTTTGAAGTTAATTATTTTTTCGCCAAATTTTCTTTTTTCACCAAGTATTGTGCTCTAAACTCCTAATCTATTGCGAGTCAAATGGATCGCAACGCAAGAGCCATCTCTTTATATAGATGGACTTCTTTCTTGTTTGGTATATGATATTAAAGTTCAAAAAATTTCGAATATTTTTGGTCAAGGCAAAGTCGAAAGTTATTGAATTTTAACATCATGTACAAAACAAAAAGTGAATTTGTCTGAATCCATCTAAATAAAGAGATGTTCTAAATTTGATTTGGGAAAGAAGTTATGGCTCTTCAAAAATGGAAGAGCTCTTGAATTTGCCAGTATTTAATATCTTTACATTTTAGTAAAAACCTGCTGCTTTAATATTTTATCGATTTGAAGTAACTGATTGGTTTATCGAATCCAAGCTTATGATATAGAAGGAACCAGCATATTTACAAATAAAAACAGCTGTTTGTCTCTGCTCCTATTAAATAATGTCTCCACAATGTTATTAATCATTTATTTTGGTGCTGCTTAGAGTTTTCAATTTTATGAGGTCATATAACCGATGGTACATGTAGTTCACTGCTCATCGCAATTAAATTTACTACCAAGCTTTATTTGGCAATGTCAGTTTTGTAAGCACATTATTTTTTTAAATAACTTAAATTTTTGCAGCTTTTTGTGTTTTTAAAGTCTAGGTTTTTTAACCCATTTGTGCCCACGTGTACGTAATACGTACAAAAATTGCCTTACCCCCCCTTTTCTCCCGAAAGTTTTCGATTTTTTATTTTCGGGCCAGAAATGTCGTTTCTAGTGGTTTCTATGTCATTTTAATATCGTTTTAACGTGGCTAAAAATGTGGTCAACAGATGTTTTTTATTGATGAAATTTTGAGATCTAGCAAAAAAAAAAAGATTTTTAGTACATGCTCGATTTTTCCTTTAGAACATCGCTTTTTATGAGAGTGCAGAAACAATATTGATACACTACACAACTACAAAATTTATTTTAGCTCTGTAGATGGAAGTTCTTGAAGCATCTAACGCAGAGACGGACATAGCACTTCTCGCAAATGTTTGTTGCACGTGCATTGCAAAGTCTGCACTGCGGTCTTGAATTCGTTGGAACCATCCAATGATTGAAGCCATCATAAAGCACTGAATCCGTGACATGCTTGGATTTTTTCACAACGGACTCAGCAAACTTACGACTAACTCGATGAACAAAGAAAAGTCACGCAGATTTATTTTATCCTGCTGAGCCCAACTTTGGTCCTTTGGATAGAGTCTGTCTAAAGATAAATAAGAAGAGATAAAGGAATGGAAAGGAACAAAAAATAAATACCGTGGATAACTGGCGGTACTTGTACGATTGCAGGCCCTTCTTGCTGTTCCACTTCTATTTCTTCCTCGTCTGAGTTCATCGCGTTTACTGGCGGTAGAAGAACTGGATCCGCGTCGACCATGTCCTCATCATCACCATGTAGTGAAAGAAGGTGAAAATATATTCGCATCAAAGCAAGTTTGGGTTCATCTTTTGGATCATCCTCATCTTTACTTGAAACTGTTCTCCATAGTGCTCAAAATCTGAAAGATATACCGTATTCTCTCTAATAGAACCACACCCCCTAATTCAAAATCGTGTTTTTGGCCTACTTTTTCCAAACAAGTCTTAGGCAAGTTACCACCCAATTTATAGCTAAAACAATAAGCTACAATTTGAGTAGTAACTTGCTTGGGAGTTGTCTCCAAAAATCAGGTTGAAAACACAATGCCAAAAACACGTTTTGAATTCGGGAGGTTCGGTTCTATTAGAGAGAATACGGTAAAATGCGGTATTCAAAAGAGGAAAAAGAAGCATATACTGAAAATGAAAAATCCCTATTTTCTCTCAAATTTTTTTTGAAAAATTAGAAAATTTCCAGAAATACGGACGAAAATGGGTTAAATGGTTAGGTTTTTTTTCTAAATAAATACACACACACAAAGACACAATGAAGTTTTTATAAAAATGCTGCGTATTTGAAACTGTATTATAATACGGGGCTATAGTCCATACACACGCAAGAATGATGTCTACACGCACGTCCCAATAAACAGAAGTCTAAGTACATTACACGGGTTTATGATAGTCCATCTAATGAGATTGAAAGATAAGGTATTTTAGCCAAAAATTGGTTTACATTAAGGGCTATCATGGGCCACACAGTTCGCTTACTTTGTTATATCTATTATGCGGCATTGTTCAACTTTTTTACGATTATTTATTTTCTATATTAAAACTATCATATATTCGTAAGTGTCTGTTTTAAAGACACTTTTTATTTTCAAGACGAGGGAAACAAAGTATTGGCATAGAGCTTGTAGGGTGTTGTTCTCTCTGTTCACAAAGTTGGCCCCAAATTTGTGGCCATTCACAACCAACAAAAAATTCTCTCCTTTTTTCAATGGAGGGCTGCTCATTTATTCATATCTAAAAGACTGCTGCTGGCTGAAGATATGGAGCTGCCTGCCCCTAAATATCACTTTTTACGGGCCAACAAATTTGGCTGGAAAAAGTTTTAATAATGGTGCTAAGCACTTTTTTATTCAATCAATAGTTTAACTGACAGTTTGGTGGTGTTAAAAATAAGGCTTTTGGATACTTTTTTTTATTATAGCAAGTTGAGTTTGAAATGTTTAATTAATGAATGGGCTTGGGACAGTTAGTTAGACTTCACAAACCTGTCAATCACCTAATTTAATTTAAATCGTCTTTGACACTCTTTTGCACCAGTTTTTAGCTGGAGGAACACATTGTCACCCTAATTTTGACACCTTGGCTGTCAGACTCTTGAAAGAAACTCTGGCTGGGTATTTAAAATAGTTTTTTTTTTGTTGGCCTAGTTTAAATAGTAGAATTATAAAAGAGTAGCCTAAGGAATGACTATTTTTGGATTATGACTTTTTGGCAGTATTTTGAGCGATGAGAAATTATTCTTTTTATTAGATGAAGAAGTTAGGAAGATTTTTTCTCAAGCATTTAATTCTCATTCATTGCTTTTAGTGCTTGAATCTTTGGTGGAATTAAAGAAGGTCGTGGCAGGAAATAATAAACTAGATGGACATTTCCTTTTGTTTTAGAGCGGAATTTATATTTCTCAAATAACTTTTTTTGTAAGAATAGTGCAGCATCTTTACTAACTTTTAAGGCTTGCAATATTGACAAAAGTGGATAAAAGTATCTGGGACAATTTGTCTCTTTTATTGTCTTTTTATCAGGTTTTAGAATAACAGTTTACTTTTAGCATATTTTGGTATTGGTATAAAAATCGGTTAGGTCCATTTTTGAAAAATAAGCTTTTCGTTCCTTTGCCTAAAAACTAGTGTTAAAAAAAAAGAGCATAAGGGCGTTTGAGGGTTGGCGTGACAAATGTCACAAAATCCCTCAAACGTATATAATGCCAAGGATTTGAAATTTCAAATTCGTTATTGCTTTTTGTCATGGTCATGTGATTTTGCTGCCAATTTTTTTGTGGTTATTTTCTCCTGCAGTCAAACCTCGATAACCCGTCACCCCTGGGGACCGACAAAAGGTGACCTGTTATCGAGGGTGACGGGTTTTTAAAGCTTTGTAAAGCCATCTGTAAACAAAAAAGCATGTAATAGAGCTAAGCACATATAAAGTAGAAACATTAACACACCTTTCTTTTCTCTCAGTCACAAATAGGTGTTGTTGTAAATAATCGGTTTCATAAAGGGATTCCTAACGTTGGTAACTGCCATCTTCCTTCTCCGACAGTATTGATTGCGCACTGTGTGCCACGACGGAAACTTGATTGCGATAGAAAACCGCCGGGAGGATATGGAGAGGTATCTATGCCAGAAATGACAGCTCAGTACTGATATGGTAAATTAAAAAATGGCAATTTTGACCTTCAGGATACCCCCCCCCCAACACCGTAGGCCATCCAAATTCGACGAGGACCAACCCCTGCGGGGGCGTAGGGGGCTTGTTGGTCGATTTTTTAATCCGGCAGCAAATGTTCCATTAGTTTCGGACGGTGGAGAAGTTCCGCGTGAAGACATTCAGGAAATTGAAGGTCAACATGAATTTGGCGAAAATTAATTGTTAGATTCCAGCTGTTGTTATTAGGTTGCAAGAACAAAGTATTTTACAAATAGTTTTGAGTGGAAAAAATCGGGATATGATGGGGTACAAAGGCAGAAAAATCGATTTTCGTCAAAATATTTTATTTCTAAAAACATCCTTCCGCCACCTAAAAACATTTTTTCTACCGTTTTTGCGGTGTAAAACATACTTATAAGCACTTAAAATACGTTTTCGGGACATGTAGGAATTCGGCGTTCCTGCCAATTTTTCTTTCACAAACATGTAAAAAGATTGCAATATGTATGTGATATACAGGCTGTCTCAAGAAATTGACATTATTTTAAACGGCCATAACTTTCTTCCTGACGCGATATTGGAAAACGGCTTTTTGCGTTCCACTTCTCTTAAGGGGCTTATTTTTTGCCGTACAATTGACCCTTTAAAATTTCGACCCCACATGGGACCGATTACATTGGAAATTGGATTATCGGTGTGCCCTCTACCTTAATTTACGTATATCATGGTCAAAGATTGGCATTTTAGTGGTCGGATTTATAAACTGCTAGTATTATCGAAGATTGAATTTATTATGTCAAAAAAAGAAATATTTTTGTTTGGTCCGCCCTGTGGCTTCGGTCCTATCCACTTATACAAAAGCCTAGGTCATGGTCGAAACTATAGGGAAACCAAGCAAACATGGTTTTTTTTCACATTATATACTAAACTCAATGGGTCCTTCAAAAGAAGTCTACCGTAAAAAGCTATAAGAACCAAATCTTACCTCTTATATTCACCACCATCCCTAAATTAAAAAATGCAAAATTATTTTTAACCACTTCTAATCAATTTTTATATGTTTGAAATGATAAAACAGCTATTTTATAGCAAAAAAGGCATAATAGCCCTAATAAAGCTGAAAGCCTTTGGTACAATGACCCCATTTGTCGCAGGGTAGCTCAGCACAGAAATTTTCAAAAATCTATTTGACCAAGTTTGTAAATGAGATTGTAAGCTTCTGTTTTCCATTTGCCCAAAATTACTTAGTTTGTTTTCAGCAAAGGTGGCAAAGCGTTATCTAAAGAGCAGCAGCAACCGGAGAGCGCTTCTACGTCTGCTGTGCGCATCCACCAATACACCTATTTCAATTACGAAGAAGAGGAGGACAAAAGTGCTTCTTCGGCCTTTTACTCCCTGGTCACCCAGCCCACCTTCCCGATAGCCAGTCAGAAAGCAGTAGCTGCGGCTGCTCAGAACGGGAACACACTGGTTGCTGACAGACAACACAACACTTATCCTCACATTATGGGAAATATTGAAAACTTGATCAGGTCAGTGGTTATTACAAAGAAATAACAAAGGGATTGATTGAGATTAAATGTAGAAAATATTTAAATAATTTGTAAAATTGGAGATTAAGGACGAAGTAGCAAAGTCACAATTTTTCTCAAACGTCTCGTTGAGTATAACATATAACACAAATGCATACCGCTTTAAAAAGCGTCTGCGTCCATCCCAATCCCAAAAGCAATATAAGAAAAACTTTTGTCCGTCACTGCATAAGAGGAGATCTAAACAATTGGTAACAGCTAACACAGTCGACAAACAATAAACGCGGCTACTTTGAATGTCCTGTTGGTCGCCGTTGTGACCGATTTCCAGATTTAAAAAAAACACCAGAAGAATACTAGGCACAATAAATAACAAAATCAAACCATGTTTAGTAGACTAAAAGGACAAAATGAGTTAAAAAAGCAATTCGACTGTTATTTTTTTGTCTCTTTTCTGATGTGGAGATAGAAATAACGTAGATTGTCTTCTGCATTTATTACATTATGGGAGCAGCAGTATTGCCGTGTTTTGGCCTTAAACATGGTGCTTATTGATTAATCTCTTGTTTGTGCTCCCTGCACCAACCTCTCTGCAAGTATCTTGCTTGAAAAGAATCGGCACACTTATTTAATAAAGCTCTATAAAAGAAGAAAAAAGGTCCATTGTTTTCTAAGCTAAACTTTTTAGCTCATTCAGCTATCCCACATTGGGATTCCCAATTTCTGTATGTTTTCTTTTCAATCTCGATATACAGTCAACCCACGTTAATTCGGCACCCCATTAATCGGCCAACCTAGATAACTCGACACCCCAAAGAAGGTTTTGAGAACGGGTTTTACCGAGAAATGAAGCTTCATAACTCGGCACTCGAAGGCTGGTCCCTCGGGTGTCAGGTTATCAAGGGTTAACTGAAATGTATAGCCAATACAGTGTACACTTTGACATAGTGTACACGCGGGTACACCCTATGACTAGGGTTAAATTTTGAGCTAGGGCTAGAAGCAATATCTAAGGCTAGAGTAAGGTTAATTAGGGCCAGGGATGCCAAATTGCAGCTTAAAAACGGCATTTGTCGCTTATATTTTTAAAATGCCGCTTAAGCGGCATTGTCTGCTTCTCCGCCGCTTTATTCTGGAAATTGTGCTCTTGTGTCAAAATTGATCAATATTTTTCAAAATTTTTAGACTTGGGATCACGAATAAAGTTCTCAAACAACTTAAGCATCGTCGCAGAATGATACTGTCGAAGAAGAAGTCAGTGATTCAGATATTTCTTTAGGCGAAGAGGTTTGCTTTGTCTGTTTTGTTCAAATTCCTTTATTTAGGAGCCAACTTTAAATACAAACAAGGAGCGGAAAATTTTACACGATAACTCAAAAGTAGGAATGACGAAATATAACCCGGATTCCGGAATGGACTGAAAAAGTACAGAAATGATTACATCATGCCTTCGGACAAGGTCAAATGCGGTTCAAATGCGTCGTTTGTGGTAAAAAAAGAATTTTCGCTGGACAAAAGAGGCAAAAATCGATTATTCAGCATCTTGGGTATGAGGGGTATACGTCGAAGGTTAAAGAACATCAAAAAAATGTGCCAATTGGACGCTTTGTCAAGATCAAAACTACCGAATTTTTTTTGTATTTTGTTTCTGCATCTATTATTCTCTATTTAAGTTATACAAAAAAAACCAATTGCTGCTGAATTGCCACACGCGTGCTATCAGGACAGAAGCAATCACTCAATAAGTTCCATGGAGGAGCGTCAAACTCGATTCCAGCTCTCTTCATCGACAACATCTCCGGCAGCCGATTTGTTTCAGTTAGAACAAAAACTGCTGCACTAATAAAAGCTTATATTTACGGTTTGAAGATTTAGTGCACGTACAAGTCTAATTTTGAGCTGGATAGCGTTGATACATATAATTGGTACATACGATCCAATTATTTCTTGGATCGCAATGATTTGTAGGATAGGGCCAAGGCCAATGAAAAGTATGGGTGCCTTGAATAAATGTTGTTTGAAAGTACTTGATTGTTTTAAAAATGGTTAAAGCGCCGTAAAAAAAGACCGCTTTCTTGCCGCCTTTTTCGAAACAAACTGCCGTTTTTTCATTCTAAAATGCCGATTTTTTTTATTTTTCGACCTGGCATCCCTGTTTAGAACTAATGCTGAACATGGTAAGTATCAGTCTCAGGGCCCGTCCTCTGGGTGTACACTATATCGAGACTCGACTGTAGAGGTAATGGAATAATTTCGATTTCCGCCCACCTCGCAAGGTTGCTCAAAATAATGTTTTTTGGCTTTTTTATGCACACAAACATGATCAGCCATGCTTTTTAGGGCGCGGAAGGTCTTTTCCCAGCAAAAAATAAAAAGATAAAAATTTTCGGATGTTCGCCTTGGGGGACCAAGGCATATTTTTAAAGACTGTGATTGTTTATATGTTTTGTGTTTCGTTATTGATTGTTAGTGTGCGACTGAGTTCATTTTTAACTTTTTAGATGGTTTTGTGACTTATGCAAGCCTTAGACCATGACTTATGCAAAAAGGAAGATGTTGAAGATAGTTTTGAATACTGAGGCCTACCGCATATAGAAATTCTGGTATGCATGCTTTTTTCATGAATCCAGAGTCATTTTCGAGTGATTTGTGTCTCAGGTATGTGTGTGTGCGCGTCTCAACCCCAAGCACTCGTCGCCACCGTGAGGCGTTGCAGGGGGATTGGAGGGTTAGAGATGCGCACACAGACTTACCTGCGACATGGATCCGAGCAAGACTCTTGGTAAAAAAAATGCATATAGAGGCTCTTTTCGCCACGGCCCATGTTGAAAAAGCATGGTAAAACAGTCAAATAATCAAAAAAACCGATGCAAAAAAAACTACATCTGATCTAAAGAAGCGGATGAAATTGGACCAGTGGACTTGATGCTGGTGCGCAAGAAGATCCTAATGATTCTGTTTTTCTTCTGTGTCTAGCTCATCTGAGGATAAGGATAATTATGTGTGATAAATTTTTCGCTATGTCACGAGTCGTAAATAAACTATTAGTATATGTGAAAAGGACTAATTGGTCCCCCAAGACGAAAAACCGAAAATTTTTGTTTTTATTTTTTTGCTTGGAAAAGGCCTTCCGCGCCCTAAAAGGCATTGCTGATCATGTTTGTGTGCATAAAAAAGCCAAAAAAACATTATTTTGAGCAATTTTGCGAAATGTGTGGAAGCTGAAATTATATCGAGGTAATGACTAGTGTACCGTATATGCTGTATTGATTCGGCATGACCGATTAGTTTTCAACCTTTTCAAAATCAAAAAAATGTCGAGTTGATTTTTGAATTTTCGGTGCTCAACAATTGAAAAAGTAATCCATAGAGCTTGTGTGAGTAGAGAAAGCGCAAAAAGTTTTTGCCAAAAACAAACGATTCAAAATGTTGTCTGTGGTCCCAGATAATTGTTCTTAAACTAAAAGAAGCAGAATTAATAGAGCGGATAGATTAATAGAGTATAGTCGCCTCTCGATATAACGAACCCTTAAATTCAAAAAGATGTGTTTGTGGCATTGTGTTTTTGACCTATGTTTTGCTGGTGTCTTCTGGGCATGTTGTATACCAAAATGTAGCTTATAATCTAGGCTACATTTTGGTATATAAAATGCCCAGAAGACACCAGCAAAACATAGGTCAAAAACACAATGCCACAAACACATCTTTTTGAATTTAGGGGTTCGTTATGTCGAGAGGCGACTGTATAAACGATAAGTAAAGTTTTTTAAAGTAAGATTTGAACAACATTTTCCCTCGTAAATTCATTAAATATATATTTTTTGGCTTTTGGAAAATTTCATACCTTTAAAGCCTTTCCAGAAAAAAATCAGTATTTAAATTAAATTTATCAGAAAAAGTTTTAAGTTATTTGAGCTTAAAAAGAGTTTGGAGCTACAAAATTCTGCTCCAGGGGCTTAACCTTAGTGAAAATGTGTTAGAGGTTTTATATGCCGTCGCTAAAACAAAGTTATATTCAAAGTTTTGCTTTCAAAAAGTGGCTTCCGTTTTTTCCCAGTCCCTCGCAATATGGCCTATTATCTTCTTTTTTTAATTTACTTACTTTTTTGAACTTTCTATTGGCTTTAGAACATTAGGATTGCTTGAAGGTATTTTACACACATCTTTGCATATCAAAATATCAACATCTTGATTTTATTTAACCCGGATCCTTCCGTTAAAAACGCTAAGTAACTACGCATTGCCTATCACTTTTAAAAAAGAATGCATGAGGCTATTAAATTTAGATAGTATGTCAATATTTAGTCACAATTAATTCATTAAATATATTTTGCTTCTTTGCCGTTCTTCATCATAAATCCACCATGGTCAAACCTTACAATAGAATTAATAGGTTGGTTGTTTTAATCTCTTTAAAGGTTTATTCAATTGATATAATTAACCTTAAAGGCCAATTCATAAATAAGACATTATGTGCTTATTCTATCTTGCGAAATATTTTTTTTTTGTGTAATAACAGTTTGGATACATTTTAGAAGCTCTTATTACCAAAATTTTAGCTACATTCTGCTGATCATTTTGAGCATAAGATATTCAAACATTACAATTTGCTTATCATGAAAAACCATTTAAAGTTTGCCTTGTGACTTTGTCCCATGGCAGTTTAAGTGAAGTTTTAAAATAGTACTGCCTTTGAAAAATCGTCTCTTGCAAACATTTTTTTAAAAGAAAGAATATATGTTAATTTGTACCAGCTGCTATTTCATACCATTTGTGTGTAAATAGC
Organism: Subanguina moxae; assembly: GCA_000981365.1. NCBI lineage: Eukaryota > Metazoa > Nematoda > Chromadorea > Rhabditida > Anguinidae > Subanguina > Subanguina moxae. The sequence goes on from BBSZ01008357.1 coordinate 14,211, forward strand.
CTGTGCTTGTCTGCAAACATCTGGTGTGAAATTCAATATTTAACACTAAAATCGATTATAGGCTGACTTTAGGTAGTATGAGTGGGTAACTGAACAGGCCACAAATTTATCGACCGCAAGCTAGTTCGCTTCTCTTATTTTCTTTCTTAATTTGTCTATTGTCTAATTTTTTTAACTTCCGTTGCCATGCATTTCATTTGTCAGCAAACAAAGTGAAGCTAATTCTTAAGTTAGGTTGCCGCTTTTGTTGTATAGCTGTTAGAAACTTTATAGATATAGTTGTTGCAAAAAGTCTTGCTCGAGAATATATCTTAAAAACTTTAATACATTAAAAGAAAAATCTTGGAAGAATGTCTTTGCAAGCGGGAGAATGGGTGATGGTGGCGTGTGCATTTTACATTATGCCTGTGAGAAAGGCGGTGTAATGCAGCTAGAAAAGGAAAAGAGATCCATGATGGAACAATGGTAGTACAGCTATTGATATTTACAATACACACACAAACACATACACACACTTTTCGCCCCCTTATGGGGGCGACGGGGGCTCGGGGTTATAACCGAGTGGCGCCAATTTTTTTTACGAAGATTATGGTATGTTTGTTATCAAACAAAACTTTCTGCTACCCTTTATCAAATAGAAAACAACAGATCGAAATATTGAAAAATAAAAGAAGATTCAGCCACTTCAAATCCAGCGAATTTCTCGAATCACTCTGTTGATCTTGTTCCTAAGTAACCTGCGAAAAAGTACAATTAATAATACAAGTCAAACTTAGAATATTATCTTACGCAATATTACTTTTTGAATAGCACTTGTAATTTGCTTCTTGCCCTCCGTCTCCTTAGCCCTAAAACAAAAAGAAGTCAAAGTTGGGGTGTGTAGCCAGGGAAATCCTTTCTTTTTCTTGCCAAATTCGATTTTTTCTTGTTGTGCTTAGCGACAAGAGCCAATTTGGACCAGTGCTTATTGTCTGCTGCAGTTGGCATTGTCTCTTTTGGTAGGCATATTCCTCCTTCTGCTGCTGACGGCATTGCTCCAATTTTTTCTTTAACTTTTTCAGGTTTTATACTGGTTCACTCGCGATATTTTTTGGGTATGTTGTTAGACCTGAATTTTAACGCGCTATTACTTTTTATTTTTCCAATGAAATACG
>BBSZ01008363.1:0-13575 GCA_000981365.1 Subanguina moxae
TATTTTTCAATACCCCTCCAGAGGGGGGGTATTATTAGAGGGGGGGTATTATTAGAGGGGGTGGTATTAAAAGAGGTTTTACGGTAAATAATTAAATATCAATTAAAAACAATATTTTAATATCAAGACCAGGGATGTATTTTGAAAAATTTTCTCCTCCACCTCCACCTCCACCTCCGACCTCCGGCTTCAAAAATTTTTTCCTCCACCTCCGCCTCCGGCCTCCGGCTTCAAAAATTTTCTCCTCCGCCTCCACCTCCGACCTCCGGCCGGAGGTGGAGGTGGAGGAAAAAATCCTCCCCTCCGGAGGATTCTTCCGGAGGCCAACACAAGCCTGATCAAGACAACTTAAAGAGCTCAAAATGAGTAATCACAGAGCATATAGCAAAAATTATTTAAGCAATATACGTAAGTAGATATGTTTTTTTTTTATTTTAAAATCTACTTGGTTATTGAAGTCTTACATATTGATTTTACTCTAAGGAGCCGTTTGAAGCGTGCGTAATTGAACGTACAAATAAATTTTCGGTGAGGCTTCTTGTTATACGACAGGTCTTTGAAAATTGATTACAAGCATTATGCTTTTCTGATACGTTTTTCGCGCATCTTTAATTTTATTATTATTATTGAAATTGGTTTTTTTTGGAACACCAAATATAGACAACTCTTTTTTTTTTTATCATATATACTTCTTTTTTCATCAGATGTCGTTTTTTTTCTTTGTTCTTTTTGTATCTATAGTATATTTTTATTTTTAAGATCAATAGTGCTAATAAAATGCCTAAAATGCCTAGTGCTAATAAAATGCCTAAAATGCCTAGTGCTAATAAAATGCCTAAAATGCCTAGTGCTAATAAAATGCCTAAAATGCCTAGTGCTAATAAAATGCTAATAGATGCATTCTCTGATCAAGAGAATTGCTCTGATTCATCTCGCAGGTAAGTCTGTGCGCGCATCTCAACTCCAAGCCCCGTAAGGCGGTTTATGAGTTAGAGATGCGCGCACAGACTTACCTGCGAGATGAATCCGAGCAATTCTCTTGATCAGAGAATGCATCTAGAGGCATTTTTGCTCTGGTGCAGTAGGGGAACGGGTAAATAACCTTTACAAAAAGTGGCCTCCTATTATTTCCTTCTCCCCCCCTCTTAATACAGACCTTATTCCCCTCTAAATTACTATTTTGGCCACTTTGTAACGAAATTATTAATTGAAAATGGTTTTTAAACACTTTTAGAAATCTTTTTTTTTTCTGAGGGGGGGGGGGTAAAAATATTTTATTTGAGGATGCTAATAAAAAAAAAACCCTAGCATATATTCCATCCAGCTTTAAGCATAAGCTTTGAACATCTGATAGACAAATGGACAGCACCTAAACCTTTATCAACTCAGTAAGTTAGACTACAAACAAGCTAAGGTGTTGAGAAGCAAGACCAAACGTCAATAAAAATAAGAAAATACTTTCAAAGGCTATAAAAAAAAACAAAATTTATATGCAACCTTCTTGTCCTATTTTTCGAATTCAAAGACGTTAATTTAAAGAAAAGGAAATATAAGACCTATATTAACTTTTTGACCATATACATTTTTACTAAAAAATCTGATCATTGCTGTAGGAGCAGAAACCAGCTAGCTAGTTGCCTTGGTCCAGCTAGCAGTTTTATTTTGCTTTTACTCTGCAACCAGTCAACCTCTCGCTGCTGCTGCCAAAATCACTTTTTCAACAGCCTATTCTCCTCTGCTATCTGAGAGAGGGAGTGAACAGCAACAGCTTATGTATGTGGAAGGAGAAGAAAAGACATCAAATATTTATTTTTTTATAAAACATACAAGCCGATCATCTCCCTTCTTCTACACTGTTTTCAGCCGCTAGATAGACAGGCATTGTGGTTGTGTTGTTCTATTTTTTCCTCTTTTTATTTATAAGTACTGCCTCTGGGTTGGGTTTTTCACGGTTGTTTTAAGCCCAAACTAGGTCTCAGCTCGTTGGTCCAGTGTATGCCCTTGCACCCAGCCAGGGTAGATGCTATGCCTACGATCTAAACCTAGCACTGAGGATTAGTTTGGGTTAAAAAGGGCTGTGAAAAAAAAAACAACAGGGAAAACCAAGTAGAAAAATTTCGACACTGCTCGGCACTAACCCCTCCTCACTATTACATGGACGAGGATGGCTCGCGGGCTTGGAGCTTGGTGGTATTATCCAGTAGCACCAAAATTTCCTAAGTAATTTTGATTGATTTTTTGAGTTTTCTTTTTACTTTTCTAAACAGATAGATAGGGTTGTCGGCTCAAGCGGCCAATTTCGGCCAAAAAAGCCGATATTTTTTCGGTTTTCGGTTCGGTCTTTCGGCTGAATTGGCTGAAAATGTCCAACAGATGTGCCAGTAAAAGTTTTATAAAAAAGGTAAAACATACAAAATTTTGTAAAATTCTTATCTTTAGTCATTTTTAAAGTTTTTTGCTAACATGTCACTATTAAAGAGCGTCGTGTTTTATAACCATCAATATTTGTTTGATTGGGTATTTTTATGGGGTTACTTATATTTCATTTCCATGCAACTGATAACCTCTGTTTAGCTTATTTCGGTGCTTTTACGTAATCTTCTTGAATTTTTTTTATTGAAACATATTTTATAGTTTCAATTTAGTCAGTCATATTGTTTTCAATCCATTTAATGAATCAACTACTCAGCATTTTACACAAATGTTTCTTCTGCAAATTTCAGTGTTGACGCAATAGCATGAAGCACTAAATTTTCTCGTGTCAAAAATCCTGCTGTTTTTTAGTTCTGATGGTTTAAATTGCAAAATTGTTTGCTCTAAAAATTTTCTGGATGGAATTTCTACTCTTTTAAACAATCTATTAGTATTTTCTTTGGTTTGTTCCATTTGTCTTGTGTGCTGTCATTGATTAATCTAATGGATGTCTAGTAGAGGATAGGGCGAATAAAAAACGGATATCCTTTTTGTGTTTATCAGTGCGCACCTAATTAAGTCTCTTTTATGTACAATACGAATTTGTATGATACATACAAAATTTGATTGTTTACATTGTAATAGCAACTTTTGATTTGCTAAAACTCAATCACTCTACAGCTATTACAACCCAAAACAACTAACAGGAGACAGGAGCTTTGAAAATTTGGTCGCCTCCCTGTTCATGCTGAAAATAAACGAGAGCAACGAATACAAGAAGATCAAACAGGAGAAAACCAGACTTTAGATGTGCTAGACCGAATCCCAAAAAAAGATTGCTTCGGTTTCCCTTGTTGTTTTTTTTTCAAAATTTTTAAACTTTTTTGCTTGTTTCTCTTGTTATTTGCGAAAAAAATGGAGATGTGGGAGAACCGCATCTCTCCCCTTCTACCTCACCCACCATCACAATAAAAGGGGATCTTTGATGTGATTGCCGTCTTTCAATACATTTACCACATAACGACCACCTACTCCACTTACGCGAACAAGTAAGCCTTAGCCTTAGAGTAGGCCAGCATAGGTAACCGAGACTCAGTGTATACCCTGTTTCACCTAGTTTAGTGGTTTGCGGCTAACCTACGTTGGCCTAATCTAAACCTAAGGTTTAGTTGCATTCCTGAGTTTAGTAATCGGGATTGGTTACCTTGGTCCCTCAAGGCAAAATATGGAAATTTTCGACTTCCTAAAAACCGACTTTCTGTGACGAGAAAGTGTGGTAAATAGTTTTTTAATGTTTTTTTGCGTATTAGAAATGATTAAAAGGGTCTAAAACAACAGGGGGATCACGAAATCACTCGAATTAGATTTTCAACAGGTATCTTCAACTATATAATCTCTACAGTTATGTTCAATTGTACTGTTTCTACAGTTATCTTCAACTTTATTGTTTTTATAGTTAGTTACCTTTAAATGCTCCGTCTGCAGAGTATCTTCTTCTGGCTCTCTTTCATCGGCCTGATTACTTTTGTTGAGCTTTGGATGTGTTGTGTTATTATCATTTTAAATTTATTTTGGTCTTTTTTGACAAAAGTCGTAAAAGTCAGTTTACAAAATTTGTATTTATTCGTACGAAAACAGTATTGAAAGCACTGACCAGTGTCCTAACCCCCAACCAAATCGTTTGAATGGTTTGAAAAGGTAGTGTTTGGCTATTAATTCCACTATTCTTTATGTATCTCCCTGCCATTATTCAATGCCCCAACAACAATGAAAAGTAGACGGACGATTTTTTAATATTTTACGCCAAACTTTTTCTATTTTCAACAATTTTGCACACCTTTCAATAGTTATTATGTAGGCGCCACAATATAGGCCAAAACCATAGATTATGGGCTATGCCTACAAAACTAACTGCGACACTTTTGCAGTAGCACGACAAAAATTTTGATCCACTGGATTTTAGAGACCCCACAATAAATTGCATTATTGATGAGAAAGCAATTTCTGTTATTCTCGACTGTGCAAGGTCATTCTGCGAGACGGGAATAGCGCAGTAGAAGTGGATTTGTATGATTTGCACTCTATTTCCGTCAATTAATTAAACCCCAATCAATATATTAAAAATTATCACTGCATTTTTGGTTTAACAAAAATTTCTTGCAGAAAAAAGTTCTAAAAAAGGTAAAAAGTTAAGAGGCACCAGTTATAGTTTCTTCAGCAATAATAAAAACATACATGCAGATTACCAAATATTTTATAAGTGTCTTATTTTCCTTCCTGCTACCGAATGAACCAACAAATGCAGTACTATCACTACAAGGATGCAACAAAAATTATTATGCATCTCGCAAAGTCTAATAAAATGTTTATTCTTTCAATTGGCACACATTCCTTTTTTATTAGTATGAGCCCGCACAAAAATAATGTTTAAACAAAATTTTATATCATTATTTCTTGTTTAAACAGCAGTTCGTGAAGGCTTAGGATTAACCTTTATGTCTTATCCTGTGATATCCTCAAATATATTGTTTTTTTTAGCAAATGTTCAACTGTTGTTTCTACAGTTTTTTTCAACTGTATTGTCTTTACAGTTTTCTTCAACTGTATTGTCTCTACAGTTTTCTTCAACTGTATTGTCTTTACAGTTTTCTTCAACTGTATTGTCGCTACAGTTGTTCTCCCTTTGATCTTCTCCCTTGTTTAGTGGTCACTCTCTGCAGTAGAAGCGGCGTATTTTGTAAATTGCCGAGTTATTGCACTTATTGCCATCTCTCTTGCCTTCTGTGGGTTGTTGAGTGATTCAAACCACTATTTTTACCAGCAATGCCTGCTGATGAACCTGAAATAGGGTTTGTGGGGAGTAATGTATGTATACATGTCACACATCCACTGTTAGGGCGATTGCGGTCTGTCATCCTTACTATTACTTTTCTTTTCCCTACCACCACTTTTCTTCCTTCTCTTTTGCGGACTGCAGTAAGGGTTTCTGTTTCTATTTTTTCTTTGCAAGAAGAAACTTTGATTATAGTTGACAGATTGATTCTTTTTCTTCTCCTTCATCACTTTTTGGTAGTGGTCTTCTTGTTTTTATTTAATTTTTTTTTTCATTTTGATGTTGGTTGTAGAAGGACTAGATAATACAGATGCAACTCTTTTTTTTTCTATATAGTGGTGGTTATGGCACACAAAAGCATTTACTTTTTGTTGTTCCTATATGTCGATTAAATTTAGATAGCGTCTTTTTAGAACGTGTATATTAAAAACTGAATTTTAGTTTAGTGTCTAATTGCAAAAAGTGGTTACATACAGAAAGTATTTCGCCATAAAAAACATAAGCATTTTTCATCGTAGTCCTAGTTTTTTTAAATTTATTTCTGTTTTAATTTTTTCTTTTACTACAAAATTTTAGATTTAAACAGAAAATGCAATTAGTAGGTCAGTCGAAACTCAGTGCATGCCCTTTTTCACCTAAGTTTGGTGGTTCACGGCTGACCTATACTGGCGTACCCTAAAAAGTTATCGAAAAATAGACTAGGACGAAAAAATTGATGTATCATGTAATTTGTTTTCAACAAATATATCAAACGTTTTAATTAAATTTCTTCATCTATTTCAGATTAATGCAGCCTCCACTGTTTGTGCCTCCAACAGATGAACAGAAAACCTCCTTTTCACCCACCAAATTGCACTCATGCGAGTCCAAGAAAAGGAGCGAGTGCACGCCTCTAAATTCAGCACAAAGCAACGGGCATATACCCCTCTATGTGAATGGAACCAAGACACCAGTACATCAGCTGCCACAGTTGAGCGCAAACTCAAGTGATAGGTGTTTGTGCTGTCCTTATGGATTTCACATAGATTTGGGCTTTGTTAAATTTGCGGAGGATGTGGCCTCAGGCAAGGAACAAATGCAAGTGAGTAAAGCTTCAGTTAACTCTAACTTTGGAACTTTGGCTTTGCGGGTTGGAAAGACTCCTTATATCATTTTTATTGTTGTTATTATAGCACTGGACAACTCCTTCAAAAAGGGCCAAACGCTTATTCACTTCACCCTTTGAACCAATTAATGGGGGTGGCAGCAACAACTTGACAGGTTTGATTCGCTGCTGTGTTACTAATTGGCGACAGCTTTTTCAGAGGGACCCTCCCAGACTAGCAGTGGTTATGGCTTGGATAGTTCCGTTGATGAGCGAGCTATAAATAACAGCATGTTCGATTCTTCCATTTTGAGGCAGGAAAGCTTGTATTTTAGAAAATGAGAAGAATTAAAACTTGATTAGGGACCATAAAATTGAGATGTGCAAGAATAAAATAAGACGATGCATTTTACAAAATTGTCACTATTTTTAAAATAAATCATAAAAAAAAATACGCGGCTTTTTTTTACTAGGACCGATATTTTTTCAAAAAAAAACTTCATTATATTACAGCAAATCAATGGATGAAGGGCACAGCGACTTGGAAGACATCCTACAACCATACCCAGATATGCTCTCTTCCAAACACATCTCTATGACACCCTCTACGCCAGTTTCTATTCTAAAGCACCGCTCTGACTCAAACGTGCCACAAGTCATTCGCCAGAATGAAGGTAAAGGATAAGTAATTTATGTGAATACATTTCTTTCACAAAAACAAATAACTTAATTTTTGTAGAAGCACCCTCCCAACAACACCAAAGTAGACTGAAATTGCACCAACAAAAATCGTATATTGCTTCTCCGCCGACTTCGCGACGATACAATGGTATGTCGACTATAATGTCGACGACACCCACTGATTATTCACATACGCCTACTCTGCACCAAGCAAGTATAGAGTCTAGCAGCAGACATCTACCACCTATGCCTATGCCTCTGAGAACTTCAACTCCATCAAGAAATGGTAATAATCTGCCTTTAATGAGGGAGGAGGGTTGACAAGAAAAGGAAAAAGAATAGTTTGATTAACAATGCATGAATATAGTGTGTGCTTTAATCCCTTCGTGGTTAAAAAAACTAAAACCTTCAAAGTTCAGTTTAGGGTTGTCGAATCAAATGGTGGCGATTTTTCACGTTTTTCATTACAGTCAACCCTCAATAACCCGGCATCCTAAGGAAGCAGGCTCCGAATGCCGAATTATCGAGAGCGCCGTATTAAACAGGGGTTGACTCTATTCTTCTCCAGTAGTCTGATCTTCTTTAAGTCGAAAGTTAATAAGTTTGAAACAGTTATCGTTATTTTCAATAGTTATTTTTGAATAGTTATTTTCAACTGTATTGTCTATACAGTTATTCTCAATTGTTTTCTTTTTAAAGTTATGCTTGACTGTTTTTTAAATTCAAATATATTTTCTAGCGACTTTGAAATTCAAAGTTTCAATCCGAAAAACCTATAAATTAATTCCTATTAGTTTCTTTTAATTGCTTTTAGTGAATGAAGAAATCCAGCAGATTCTTTCAACTCAAAAGCCATTGAACTACAACAACGTCTATTCTACAATGATCAGCGGGAAGCCGACCAGGAAGCCAGTCATTACATCAGCTCCAACTTCTCCCGTTCCAAAAAGTTAGTTTGTTTACTTTTTCCGACAATTTGAGTGACATATTCATTACATTGCCCAAAATTGATGTTTTCTATAAACCTTTTGAAAAGTCTTGTGCATCTATTAAAAACAAGTATTTGGGTAAGTAAATGCCTTTCTTTTCCTTTTCTAATCCTTTACAAATTGGCCATCTAAAAAGTGATGCTCTTGTTCTTAAAAGTACTGAAAAGTCCAAAGAAGAAGAATATTCAAACAACATTTTGCCAAAAGCAGCGATATTTACATGAAAACTTTAAAAAATTAACTGTATAACTTAATAGTTATTTTTAACTGTAATGTCTTTGAAGTCTTTTATAGATACAGTTGTATTTACAGCCTTTTACACAGCCATTGCCCAGAGTCTTGCACAACTAAAGAAGCTTCCGTCTTTGCCCAAGTCATCTTCAGCTGTTCAAAGGCATACAGCTATAAACAGTTCTAGTAGTTTGGGAAGGAGCAGGCAAAAACCTTTGCAAAGCAGTGGAAGTGGAAGAGCCGGAGTTTTCAATTATAACTACACACTTTCTTCCACACCTTTCGGCATGGACTCTGGTAGTCGGGCAGGAAACTACCAAATGAATACAAAACTGACCCAACCACCTAGAAGATACTTGGCCTCCTCTCGACACAGAGTGCTATCCCCAGAACCTGAGGCTCATCATGGCTTTACCCCAACGGTTGGTTACATTGGGATTTTTTGTGAAAGTGGCTTGCAGTTCACCTAGAATGTTACAAAAATCAGGAAGGCTGTGAAGATGAATTGATTCCAGTAAATTTCAGGTGCTTCGATCCTCCAATTTGCAAAGCCGGTTCTATTATCATACTCAGGGAGGTATTCCCTCCTCTTCCAACAATCAAATGCCTTACCGCTACAAAGGCGGCAAAACTACCTCCTCCTTGTTAGACATGGACTCTTTTGCTAGCGTGAGACGACGCAAAGTGGACGATGTGGCTTCCGGAATCAACTGGGGAGATTCTCCACTTCCCAGCGGAGCCAGCAGTAAATGGCAATCTTTCTCTCCTCAAGTAAATAGTTTTATATAACAAGAAAGTCACTTTAAAGTAGGGTTGTAAAATAAGCAAGTATCTAAACAAATAGGAAAAAATCTTTGAGAAGTGCAGAATATAAAACAAATTATGAGCTAATTCCGTGCCAATAGCATTAAGAAACCCAGCAAAGTAGTGTATGTCAGACTAGATATAGAGTTTTAATTTTGCGCAGAAAATTTTCATCTGTAAATTGAATAAAATAATTATTTTAGCGCAGCTCTTCCACGCCTAAATGGAGGTACCAGGATTTCCAAGATATGCCCATTAATGAGGATCATGCAAATAGTGGAGATCTGTTGAATAGTAGAAATAGATATACGGACTTGAATGAAGAGCTTTACACAAGATCTACGAGCACTTCAGGGCAGCCGAACCAATCTGCCAATGCTTTCACTACTTCAGTGCTGATGAATGAAGTAGAGAAGGGAAGTGCTCAAGCCAACTTTACTGTTAGCAGCACAGAACTGGAGAGCAAACTGTACAACAGCGGCACACAAACAACAGCTCTTCCTTCTAGGAAGGTAAATGTATTTTTTGATTGCCTTAGAAGAAAATTTTAAGTTTATACAAGTAGAGACCAAATAATCGTTATTGGAAATAACCACATAATCACAGATAGCAAAACAAGAGTTTCTAATTATTAGCTAGAATTTTCTATACAATTATATATGAAATTCAAAAATAATCTCTTATTTTACGATGATGAAGAGTAAAAATTTTGAAACATGCTAATTAAGCAAGTTTTCAGAGTATTTCCGTGGAGACTGATTTCTTTTTATTGGATTCATTGCTAAATACCTATAAAAAGGCTGCAACTCCCACACCTTCTCCTCCTGTGCTTGTTTCTATTTCTACGGACACTATTGATTTAGAGCCTTCTGTAAGGGCTAAATTACCTCCTCCACCTCCGCCACCCAAAAAACCTAAGAGGAAAGGTATTGTCGCTACTGTTCCAACTCAGAGGTTAGAAGTTGAATTTCAATACTGCTTGGGTCACGAGCCTGAGTATAGGTATCTATTTAGTAATATCATTTATTTATTATTTATATGTAAGTATTTTATAGACAAGGAGAGGAACCGGCTCATTTGTTAGCTTCTTTGGCAGAGTGGAATGCTTGTGAAAAGCCATTTTTAGTAGGTGAGTCAAATATTAACGCCTCTTCATAAAAAGGGACACCTTTATGGACGAGGATAATCTTATATCCTGGATTTACCATTTTTCGGAAATCATCAATAGTGATTTCTCTCGTCTCTTTGATAAATTGCATTGATAAATTCTAATTATTGAAAAAATTCGTTCCAAAAAAAAAGAGCTTATTACAGAAACTGGGTGTGATTCCCTTCACCTTTTTTCTGACTCCAAAGATGTATCAACAAGCACCACAAGTTTGATTTCCCAACAGACAAAAGAGACATCTACTGAGGCCAAACAGACCTGCAATTTATCCATTCAAACAGAGGTGGCATTAGAACCCCCAAAAGTAAAGGGTGTGGAAGTGGAATGCCAGACAGAAGACGACTGGATGAAAGAAGAGATGGCTCAAAAATTTCTGGCCGAGAAAGCTAACAAACGCAGAAGTGTCGACAAAGTGACTGAAACAGAGCAAGAAGAGGCTAGTGAGTTCATCATGATCACATGCTCTAAGTGTGATAGATCATCCACTTCTTCTGCTGGCGAATTGTATGAAAAAATTGTAGACGAAGGAATTGTTCCAGAAAGCGTAAGTATTTTCATGACTTTGTTGTTAAAAGACTGATCTTTTTGGAAATTTTCGGAAATGAGCTTGGTCCTCCAAGCTCGGCAAAAGACTTTTGATATCAAACTTATTTGTGTTCCAATCTAGTGTTTAGCAAATTTTAAAATTTTTCATATTTTTGGCACAGTAATCTTTAACTGTCTGGATTCTATAATCATGTTTGACAACATGTCTGACACAGTTATCTTTAACTGTCTGCATTCTATAATCATGTTTGACAACATGTCTGACACAGTTATCTTTAACTGTCTGGATTCTATAATCATGTTTGCACATTTATCTTTAACTGTCTGGATTCTATAATCATGTTTGACACAGTTATCTTTAACTGTCTGGATTCTATAATCATGTTTGACCACATGTTTGACACAGTTATCTTTAACTGTCTGGATTCTATAATCATGTTTGACCACATGTTTGACACAGTTATCTTTAACTGTCTGGATTCTATAATCATATTTGACCACATGTCTGACAGAGTTATCTTTAACTGTCTGGATTCTATAATCATGTTTGACCACATGTTTGACACTGTTATCTTTAACTTTCTGGTACATTCAATAATAATTTAATAAAAAGCTTTATCACAATGTTTGTTCATTTTCCCAGGAGCCAAATGGTCTGTCAACTACCAACTATGCAGAAAGCACTAACATTAATGAGACCAACTCTCCGCGAGACTCCGAATTAACTACAGAAGATGAAGGGTTAGAGTTAGTAGATGGCCTGGTGGATACGGAAGACTTGGACAGAATATCCATCGAGACAGATGTGCAAACGGTGATCAATGTGGCCGATCAACAAGGTGCATATTGTCAATCCAGACAATTGGACCCTTCAAGGGCTGAAGCCATCCGTAAACTGCTGACCGAACCGCAACGCCGTCAACAAAACTTTCAAAGAGACTCCGGCAACTATCGCAGCTACAGAACTGAAAAGTCCAAACCAGACGATCTAGACTATATTACGGACAGGCACTTCAATGTAAATATTTAAAATTAGCAGTTGGTTAAAATTTGTAAGCTTTTCATTTCACAGAAAAGATTTACCATTTTGTTTATTAGACCTACATTCAGCTAAGCCTAGGCATGCCAATTTAAAAGGGCTTACAAACTTCAACAAATAATCTGCTGAATTAATGAGACTTTCATATTTTTTAAATGACTTTACAAAAATGTAGAAATCCAATTACAAAGAGTATATGCATGGTTTTTTAGAAGAACGACTCCACAGAGGTGACTTTATGAGCTTAATAGCAAAATTATGGCCAACGTTGGCTAGCACTTTACTAACTGTCTCACCAACAAAAAATTTAGCCATCTACTCCCTCCTCAGGTCCGCAGAAAGCGCTCAAAGAGATGGTCCAGCTCAAAAAAGGACAAATGCCTCCCTCTTCATCCAATATCCCAGAGCCTGTTCCGGCTAAAATTCCAAGACCCAAGTTCACCAAGTATTCGCAGATATCGGTGGAGGCTGAAACTCCTGATGAGGTTCACATACTGACATTTTGTTCTGTTTTTAAAAGCAAACTAAATATAAGTTATTAGGAAGACGAAGCAGCTGACCGGTGGGAGACATCTTTGTGTTCATATGATAACAAAACCATTGTATTAATTTTAGTCTTACTCCTCTTCGTTCCGAGATGCGGTCTTTGATGGCCTGGGGATCGACACCTCAAAGAAGTTATCATCCATTGGCTTCCTCCTCTACCACTTATTATGGGTATGTTTGTAAATTATCTGAAGACTAAGCTAAACAAGTTGGTTTAAGAATAATTTTTTTTTATTATAGGGAACTAGCGCGTGGGTAAAGTAGGGGTATGATACGCTGACGCGTATGCAATTGCATCTAGTAGGTCACACCCTTAAGGTAATCCACAATACTGACCATACTCTTAGGGCTACCCACCTTTTTAACCATACTCTTACGATTAATCCAGGACTTACTAATAAACTCTTACCCCTGGACCCTCGGACTTGGAGTTTTACCCTTGGATCCTTGCCCCTGGACCTTACCTTTGGGTCTTTGCCCTTAGACCCTTGGAAACATTTAAGAGAAATTGTCTATCTAAAAATATCGTGAATAGTGCTATCAATAATATTTAGCAAGAAAAAAAACTTCTCTAGCCTTTGCTAGCACTTCTCAAACCCAGCACTTTGAACTCGTTCGTGTCATATATATGCTTTGCATGCTCTTAGTTGTTGCTATCGTATTTTCGGCAGTAAAATTTTTGTTCTACCCTGGTGCTGGAATCGGGGTTGGGACCTTCCCCGGATCAGGGTTGGGGCCTTAGACCTCGGTACGTGACAAAATAACGCCGCGCCGAAACATCGCCGCGGCCGAAACATCGCCGCGGCCAAAACATCGCCGCGCCAAAACATCGCCGTGGACAAAACACCGCCGGCCATAACATCGCCGGACATAACATCGCCGGGACAAAACATCGCCAAATGTCTTTAAAGTTTTGTGTATTGAGGAATCAACAAAAAGGTTTTTTGAGTCCTCTTTTTTTATTTTACAGACAATATCCTGCAAAAAGACTACTGGGCTGGGGTTTTGGGTAGGGCTGGGGTTTCTGGCTAGGGTTGGGTCCATTAGCCAGAAACCCCAACCCTAGCCAGAAACCCCAACCCTAGCCAGAAACCCAATCCAACCCAGAATCCTAATCCTACCAAGAATCTCAACCCCATCCGGACTTCAGGGCCCACAAGTCCAGGGCTAAAACAAAACAGGGCTAGCGACGAAAATGAAAATTCACCGAAGTTCAACACGACGAGTGGCACCAGGGTTGGC